>JAPMOQ010008021.1:2713777-2737387 GCA_026543055.1 Argiope trifasciata | reverse complement strand
TATAAACAGTTAATTGAATTAATCTTGTTATCAGGAGTTACGAAAAGAAGTCGGTGGGTAAAACCAATAAAACATGATAACATGTGAACACGTTTTAATCTAGAACATTTTTCAGAGTTTTAGGAATATCTTATGTAGATCATTATTAAAAGTTATTTAGCTTTATTATTAGAAAACACGCATGATAAAACTTCAAAATTCAATTTGATCTTACGCAAGCTTTTTTTATCTAAATAACTTTAATTTGTTCAATCAGCATTGCACGCAGATGTTGCATTTTTTTTAAACATTTTTTAAACAAAATTTTCTGGTTAAATGTCCTATTTGTTGATGCAGATTTTGTTTTCGTGGATAAAAAACGTTTCAATTGGCAGACATCTCTATTCACTTTAAAACTTCTAAACTTTTCATTTGATAAGTTATGAATTGAAATAAAATATCATTTAACCTGAACAATTTTGCTTCGTTTTAATGTGATGGTAATATTACTTATTTCACTATTATTAATATAATATTATAAAAATATGAATTATATTTTTTATTTCAAGTTATAACTATTGCTACTGTTATTTGAAAAACAATTTCGATCCCTAGTTGAGCATCCTTTTCTACAATATTATACAATATTGAGAGATATTATGTTATATCTATATAAATAAAAATTAATTTTCGTCTGTATGTCTCGTATGCGCTGCAATAACACTCATCCGATTCCGGTAAAACTTTGACAACATATTGCTTGCACTTATGTGAAGATCATAGGTATAATACTGTCATCTAAAGCAGGGCTTCTTAAACTTTTTTATATAGCGACCCCCTTCAAGCTTAGGAAATTTTAAACGACCCCCTCCTCCATATAATGAAATATATATTAACCGTAGATGTAGATGTAATATCGCACTATTTTACAATGTAAATAAAATAAGGATTAAAGAATACGTAACCATTCATTTCACATACAGTGGAACCTCGCATAACGAGCATAATTCGTTCCGGAGCTTTACTTGTAATGCGAAACACTCGTTAAGCGAAACAATTTTTACCATACAAACTTATGTAAAATACAATAATGCGTTCCATGACGAAAACAATACTTAAAAATTTTAATTTTCAACAAAAAACTACTTCAAATACTTTAAATGAAAACATTTATTGAAAGGAAAATACATACAAATTGTCAATAATCGTGATTCATCTTCATCTTGTCTTCTATCGCGCAATGAACCAGCCTACAATGAGAATTCGATTTTCAGAAAATAAAAAAGTCAGAATAAAAATTAGAAACATACCTAATTCCTTTTTACTACAAAGCTGTCCAGGGTCATTTGTTTCTGCCGACGATCCAAAAGTTGATAAAAATGCGACACTGCATTGTCATTGAATAAATTTGTAGCGCGCATAGCCACTGTCTTATTTGGATGATGCTTCTCAATAAACGATGCGACAGTTTCCCATGCTTTCAGCATTTCTCTAATTTCACTAGCAGATTGTTGCTGTTCTGGAACCTCCTCCTCCCCTGGCAAACTCTCTACACTATCTTGCTGTGAAGCAGAATGCAATTCCATAAGGTCTTCAGTAGTCAGCTGTTGGCTGTGCTCTGCCACAAGTTCATCAATATCGGGGTTATCTACCTCCAACCCCAAGTTCTTGGCCAAAGAGACAATCTCGTTGACTACATTATCCTCAGGCACTGTCTCTGTACTCGTAATCCCACATTCAACAACGCTCTCTGGCCAAAGCTTCTTCCAAGAAGAAGTGAGCGTTCTCTTGGTAACACCCTCCCACGCCTTTTCGATCATCTTGATGCAGACCACAATATGAAAGTGACATTTCCAATACTCGGTGAGTGTGAGATTGGTCTCTTCAGTCACCTCAAAACAACGCTCAAAGAGTGCTTTAGTGTAGAGCTTCTTGAAATTAGAAATAACCTGCTGGTCCATCGGCTGCAGTAACGGAGTGGTGTTGGGAGGCAGGAACTGGATCTTTATGAAATTGTATTCTTCAAGGATGTCATTTTGTAGACCTGGGGGATGAGCAGGTGCATTGTCCATAACAAGCAAGACATGAAGTGGTAGATTCATCTCGAGCAAATATTTTTTAACAGAAGGACCAAACACTTCATTGATCCACGCAGTAAAAAGGTCGCGAGTCACCCAAGCTTTCTTGTTGGATTTCCACATCACATTTAGCTTAGTCTTCTCAACCTTACACTTCTTGAATGCTCGTGGAGTTTCTGAGTGGTAAACAAGCAGCGGTTTAATTTTTAAATCACCGCTTGCATTGGCACAAAATAACAGCGTGAGACGGTCTTTCATTGGCTTGTGACCGGGCAAAGCATTCTCTTCTACTGTTATATATGTTCGCTTCGGCATTTTTTTCCAGAAAAGACCTGTCTCATCGCAGTTAAAAACTTGTTGCGGTAGGTAATTTTCTGAATCTACGAGCTTCTTGAAGTCGACAATAAATTTTTCTGCTGCCTTTGTGTCGGAGCTTGCTGCTTCGCCATGCCTTACAACACTGTGGATGCCTGTTCTTCTCTTAAACTTCTCAAACCACCCACGACTTGCCTGAAATTGAATTTCTTCTCCGGCCGTTGCTGATCCTGGCGTCTTCTTAACGAGGTCGGCGAAAATTACTTTTGCCTTTTCACGAATTGTGTTTTCGTTAATAGTGTCGCCTTGCAATTGCTTTTCGTTTATCCATATGAGCAACAACCTTTCAACGTCGTCGAGAATACGTAACCTTTGCGTAGATATTCTTGTCACTCCCTTTGACGCATCTACCTCCTTAATCTTGTCCTTGTTCTTGAGTATAGTGCAAATGGTTGATGTAGACCGATTGTATGTGCGTGCTAAATCAGCCACGCTCATACCTCGTTGTCGCTTTTCAATGATTTCATGTTTCATTTGTAAACTTATTTTTAGTCTTTTAAAACTGCTCTCTTGTGGCTTTTTCTTCAGGGACATTTTTACCAAGGTGTATAATATTTGCACAAAAAACGTAATGTCCGGACACACAGTTTGTAAAAATATATGATTAGACTCGACTCAAACACGCGTGCGCAACTAAACACAAACTGATACACCAATAGAACAGAAAGTTCCTTCATACAAGTCGGGAATTCCCCTAACCGCGTCACTCGTTATACGAAACGCCGCTCTTTAAGCGAGTCATTTCTTTACAATTTATTTTGCTCGTTATGCGAAATACTCGTTTTGCGAGGTGCTCGTTAAGCGAGGTTCCACTGTATATATATTGGAAACGTTGACGGGATATCGGTCGTAATAAATCACAATAAATAGAATGACATAAAACTATATGTATATTTATTCAATAGAAAAAATAAACTTTTGTAACAATTTTTTTATAAGAAAACATAAAACTATATCGATATATTCAATAGAAAAAATAAACTTTTGTAACAATTTTTTTAATAAAAACATATTATTAACATCAAACAATATTAATGTGACGGATGTGATGGTTTATTTTTACACAAATAATTAAATCTAGGCTCAATTTGAGTTATTGCAGATCGTGATAAATTTTCAACGTTTATTAAAGTTGAACGGTATTTTGATTTTATGTAAGTTAATGTGGAAAAGGCTGATTCACATAAATATGTTGTACAAAATGGCAGTAATTTGTTCATTGCCATTTCCGATAGTAGGGGATATTCTGATTTGATTTCTATCCAAAATTCATGCACAGGCACTTGAGAAAATCTGAGTCGCAAGGTAGTATCACTTGTTAATTCGGCAAATTCTTCTTGTGATTTGAAGTTTAAAAAATTACTTTCTTCCATTTCAATTGAAAATGGATTGTAAATCCATTGTTGTGTATCGATATCATTGGGAAAATACCTATGCATGTAAACTTCCATATCCTTCAAATGATTAACTATAATTTTTGTTATAGGAGTATCTTTTTTTGAAATATTGTTACTAATTATATACTCGTCAGTAAATGGAAACATTTCGAGCGATCCACTTTCCACTCTGTTCTTCCATATAAGAATTTTTTTAACAAAGGCCTCAAGTTTATTTTTTAACATAAACATATTAACGCAGACTCCCTGCATTGATAAATTCATATCATTGATTTTATCAAAAATATCTGCCAAATAGCATAGCTTGAGAAGCCATAAATTATCGTGAAAATAATCGGCCAAATTAGAATTTTGCTCTGTTAGAAATATAAGAACTTCATCTTTTAAAGTTAAGAATCGTTTCAAACTTCGACCTCTTGATAGCCACCTAACTTCAGCATGTAGCAATAAACTTGTATAATCCGAATCCATATCAATGCACAAATTTTTAAACAATCGACTATTAAGTGCTCGACTTTTAATAAAGTTAATGATTTTGACTGCATCAAAAAACACAGTGTTTAATTCTGGTGCAATTTTTTTAACAACAAGTGCCTCTCGGTGAATCATACAATGTGTAAATGTAATATGATCATTTCCAGCTTTAACAAATGCTGTAAAACCAAGATCTTGTCCGGTCATTGCTGCAGCACCGTCCGTGCACACACCAACACAATTTTTCCAATTTAATCCTTCTTTTTCAAAAAACTCATTTACTTTTTTATATATATCTTTTCCACGAGTATGACCTTCCAGAGGACGACAAAACAGTATATCTTCATGAATGCTTCCCTCATAAATATATCTTACAAAAAGTAACAACTGTGCTATTTTTGAAATGTCTGTCGACTCGTCCAATTGTATTGCAAACTTTCAGCTGTCTTTAAGCCTCATAAGAAGCTGTTGAAATTGATCATTGCTAATGTCTGAAATTCTTTTGGACACAGTGTCATTTGATAATGGAATTTTACTAATTTCAGCATCATACTGTTTTCCATGAACAATTTCAGACATTCTTATAGCTGCAGGTAGTAAAAGTTGCTCTCCAATAGTAAAAGGCTTTTTCGTTTTTGCTATCAAATATGAAACTTCATACGATGCCAATAGATATTTATCATTCAAAGTAACATACTTCTCCAAAGTGTTCTTTTCTTTATTTGATGTTTGCAAAAGACGCTCAAAATATTCTATTGGCTTTTTTGATAACGTTGCATGTTTAGTATTCAAATGTCGTTGCAGTTTTGACGGTTTCATGCTTTCTGCAGCCAAAACTTCTTTGCAAATTAAGCACACTGGTTGTTCTTCATTGTTGTGAGAAGAGCATGTGAAGCCATACTGCAAATATGATTCGTCATATTTTCTTTTTTTTTGTTTTGCTAGAAGTAGGATTTGAAGCAGTGCAACTTGGTTGTGACGGCGTGGCAGACTTATTAGTTGGAATTTTAATTAGCCATTTATCCATGATGGTTAAATAATAATAAATAATTAAACAAAATGTAGTTGAACTTTAACGTAATAATTAAAAACACCAACTGAAAATTACACAGTAAATACACACATGTCACTGTGAAGACAAAGCTGAGTCCAAACTGAAGTACAAACAGAAAAATAACTACACTCGAATCTTTACCAGTGCAATGACAACAAATTACGATCAGATCAACCCCGACGCATGGCGTGTTCAAAGTGTGCAGCGCACAAAGGCACCGTATCACAAAGACGGCGAAAAAGAAGCTTTCATTTAATTTTTTTTTTTTATTCTTTTATAAAAATAATTTGCCGATTCGCCTAGCCTAGCTTGATTATGCTTCCGTATTGTATGTGTAAGCTGTAAGGCGACGCGGCGTCTGGGTACTTATAATCACTAAGTTATCTTGAAAACACTGACGCCGGCGGCCAGACATCAATGTCGAACATTCAGTTGAAAATCGAGGAGCGCGTTGTATTTATTATTTTAAATGCTACTTCCATATTTTGATTTATAGGCCCTACATAACAGTTTTGCATTGCCACTTTTTTCAAAAAATAGTTATAATAAAACTACAATAGTATTTTGCATGATTTTTATTTGTATTTATATTTGTACGTAGTGTGTATACTAATTTTAAAATTTTATTTATAATGATTGAAAAGTATCAGATCTTTGCGACCCCCTTTCAGTAGTCTCGCGACCCCCAGGGGGGGCCGCGACCCACAGTTTAAGAAGCCCTGATCTAAAGTATAAAATATATTTTCAGATCTATTTACCGCATCTATCAACCATGCATTAACTCCCAAATAGGCACAACAGATTCAGTAAATATGCTAAATTCAAGCTAGGCGTTAATAGTTCTGAGCTATTGTACGTAAATGCAATGTAATTCTTTCTCTGAGGAAATGGTTTTGTTAGAGAATGCGCGAAAAAGTTTTAGGGGAACCAATGCTATAGGTTTGATATTTTAATTAAACATTTAATAAAATTTACGCATTTTTTGAAGCAACATCCGACAATATTATAGTACAAATAATTTTGCACAATCTTAGTTTTCAAAAAATTATCTTTCAACCATATTAAAGAATTTATGGTATAAATATATTTTTTATGTTTAATCAGTTTTAAAAGAAAATATTTTAATCATACTTTTTAATATTAAACTTGAGAATACTAAATGAATACCAAACACATCACGAGATTCAATAAATAGTTTCTTTCATTACCATTATTAATGAACACCAAGCTTTACAATTCTAAAAGAATACACAAACCTAATACACAGTTAATAAATATTTGCTTGTAGAAAAGAATAATAAAATTAGAATAAATACTATTTATGCTCCTCCAATTTCAATGAATGTATTCATTGTCGATAAAAAAATAAATATCATTCTTACTATATTTTTTAATTAAACAAGATAATTATTTCAATTTCCAAATTATGTTCCAGGCATTATTTCTTCTGTGGTAGCAACGCGCCGGATACCAGTTAATAAATTAATAAAGAACCCTGCGGATATTGTTTTATACAGTAAAATATTTTACTACACATGTGTGGTACTAGGGCTGTAATTCTTTCATCGATATGATAGTTAAATTTTTATAAATGAGTGCAGTATATGTGTTTTTCTAATTTATCTTAATGAAGATACTTAAAGAAAACGTACTGCAACTGTTATTATTAATAATATTTTGCTTTGAAATATCCATATGCTTTATATCTTCCAGAATTCGTAAAATTTATTTTTAGGATTTCGATTCACTTTATTGAACCTTTATGGCCTGTTATGGCCTGAACCTTTATGGCATTAGGATTGACAACTAAAGTATAGCGCTCATTACATAATAGCGATTTGAACTTGCAAAAGATGCACTAAAATTAGGTACTTTTACGGGCACAAAATGTTGCCAGTGTCAGCCAATCGCGAGTTAAATCGCCAAGGGAAGATAATGACAAAACAAAAGTCGCCAATATGAACAAAACTCGAACAAAGTTGCCAAGTATTGGAGCTGTGAAAACGTGCTTGAACGTGAAATTTTGCATTATTTTATATTTTTGGTGAATTTTCATTACACTAAATTTTTTAAGTTCCTAAAATTATTTTAGTATTAAATCAAAACCGGTCGATACTATAACCAAGTTTATTTACCTGATTGTAAACATACAACCCATGAAACGAAAGGAGATGAGAAAACTGACTTTCATATGTCCGCTACACAACAAAAATGTTAATGCATAGAGGAATTGGAAAGATATCGATCTGTCTGAATGAAATCTGTATATATGTGTGTATGCACATTAAATGATAAAATAAACTATAATGAGATAAATTAATTAAATTAGGCATTCAGCATATTTTGTATGATATATTCGTATAAACAGATAATGAAACGTTTCAAAATACATACACTTCATATTGCTAATGTGGTACAAGACTTTTTTTGTTAGTCCATCAATATTTTCATACATACGGATTTTCATTTAACAAATTCAAACTTAAATTGGGACGATTGTGGTTTGCTATCAACTTTCCGATATAGAAACCTTCCGTGATATCTGTACATAAGACAATTTACTTTCATCTAACCAAAATATGTCATGAAATAAAATTTAGTAATGGAAAAATTTATTCTATGAAGTAATGTATTGAAAGCATGATGAAGTTTAAGATTAAAATATTTGGCGCGATAAAAAAAAAGAGGAAAAGCAAAATACAAAAATTGTTATTGAAAAAGAAAATACACCAAAAGATTTTATATCTTTGAGGTGAAAAATCATCCAAAAAACTTCGTATGTAAATTTAAAACTAACAGTAAGAAGAATTGTCGTCAGAAATGTTAGAAATACGAGCTCATAAACAAACATAAAACACATAAATTTTTAAATACTTCTATACTTTTAAATATTTATATATTTAAAAAAAAAGTTTTAGAACTATATAAAAAATAGAAGAATTTATTTAGAAATATTAAGGTACGAATGGAAATATATATGAATAAGTATATGTATATGAATGTACATATAATATGTATGTGACGTATGGATATGTATAAATTATTACACATACTTGTATATTCGATTGAAATAACTTATGAAAAATGGAAAATATAATGTTTCATATTTTCTGAATCATATTGACATATTAAATTCTAACATTTTTCGGTTAAGAAAGAAAGCAATAAATTTCAACTTTGTTTTTTCCGATTCTTTTTTTAAAACATATTCGGTGAATTTAATCTCTCGAGATTTGTGATTTATTTTGAGGATGGGAATGCTATAATGTATAAACAAAACTTAATAAATACGTTGGTTCAAATACATGGTATTTTTGACACCATTCTTTCACTTTTGCTCAAAAATTAGAAGCTTGCTAAATTTTACAACTATTACCTCCTACACCTTCATGGGGATCTATAAGAAGAATATCAGTTATGGATTTGGATCCAGAAGGTCTCAGGTTCGAGACTTGATTCTACAAAAAAAGAAAAAAAAAACCTTCGTACAAGCAAGTCTGGTACACGTTAAATCCGACGGAGGTCCAAACGTCCTGAGCTGGTGTTGCGTGGAAACTTGGAGAAGGAGGGAGGATCCAGCTCAGCGTGTTAAAAAATTATGAAATCAATCCCAAAGCAGCCATAATGCTGCTTTAGAAGAATGGAACCTAAATATTACCTAAACTAAATTTAGATTTTTACAGTTTCAAATATAGGGTGCAGAATATTTTTAAGGGATCAGGATACCTACTGTCCTACTGGATCTATTTTTAAGAATCTTGCTGTTCTTCGAATATTCGATTTCGTAGTCCAAGTTAGAAAGTTCGTCACGTTCAAAGTTACAAAGTTCATCACCCAATGACTCAGATTCTCTTCCATTGATATTCTAATCAACAAAAACTGCATTTCTTATAAGAGCTTACAACTTTCAGAAATGATATTAAGTGATGTATAATATAACAAATTTTCAAAAGTGTCAAAGAAGAAAATCATTAATGAAGATCACTTTTTATAAACATGGCATAAATTAAATAAAAACGTTAAAAATTGCAATTTATTATGATGGATAAATCATTTTTTGAAGGTCTTATGATTTTACTCTTAATTAATTAACAAAATATTTTTTTTAAATAATGATTGTTATAACTAATTTAGTAAATCCACTAGTCTGAATATGTATGTACCTCAATTTTTTTATGTCGATTGCAAAATAAAAGCACAGATTCAATTATTCATCTCTTCCTATATGTCTTATGACAAATAAATAAGTGCAGAATAGAGGAAAAACAGCGGTAAGCACATTCGGTGAAACAATAAGATAATTCATTTCTAGTGAGTAACTGATTATGTCCTACTAAAATAAGCATTATTACAAAACGTGACGTCAATAAATAAATGCATGATGCTAATGTAAGAGGTAATTGTGATGCATTATTACTTCGCATATGAGCACGTACGTATGAGATTATATTGCTTCTATTTTTGTGATGCCCGCTTCTTATTATCTCGAACAGATAGAATACCAATGTGCCACAGAGATAAATATGTCCTAATTGCAGTATAGGAAGTAATTGTATGCTGCATGCTTTTTTTCAGATATCTAAGATTTCTTTTTCAGTTAAAATTAATTTTCCTGAGTAATTCTTATTTTTGATTTTTCATCGCTATTTTCATTCTGTAATGAAAATCCCTAAACTTATTTTTATATTAAATTTAGAAATCCAACTAAATTATCATTTTTTTCGTAAATAAATTATGTCTGACTTTCAGAGTAGCTGGAAATTAGTTAATAAATAAAGTGCATTCTAATAATGAGCCTTGTAAGTTAATATTACTTGGAATTTTACGAGTTCTCATATTAAAACGTTATAAAAAAATTCTACGTTATAAATTTTGTTTACATAAATCAAATCTGGATTATGAAGTCGCTAAACTATACGAAAGTTGCAACGTATGGAAAAAGCAACTAGTACATTTATTTTAATCCATATATATTCAAAACTATGAATAAAGAAGGTAAAAAATATATACATGCTATTATTTTTATGATCCCAGACGAAATTTCATGGAGCAACAGTTTTTTTCAAAAATGGCATGTTGCAAATCTTACAAGCAGCTTCTGCGCTTATTTCAAAGTTTTTTACTTTGACTCTTTCTCACCTTGTCACTTTCTTTCGCTCTCTCTCTCTCACACACACACACACACACACAAACACACACACACACACACACACACACACATATATATATATATATATATATATTCATTGATTAGTAATTTTATGAATAACTGAATTTATAATTATTTTTGATTAATATTTCCCCAGCTAATCTTGGTTATATCATATATTATTCCATAATATTTCTATAAAATATAAAATGGCTGCATCTAGCTTGTATGAAAAAAACAAATTATTATTCAGACTGTAATTCATTTAACAATAAATGTAAAATATAGCTAACCAGATGAATAATTCAGGCTTCATACGGTGCCTGCAAAATTCCTTGATGTACATAATGTTTTCTTGACATTTTACTCTTTTTAATTCATTAATATTTCATGGTTCACTCTTTCATCAATTGATCAAATTTGATTGACCTTTCATCAAAATTTCTCATTCATAATTTTTTTGGAGTTCTGATTATTCAATGGCGCATCAGCAACATTTAAGATATGTAAACAAAACTTTTTAACTTAATTTTTCCCAGGATTTGCTAATTTACTCGTTCTTTAACGATATTCAAGCGGAGTACCGTTCTAACACAGTTAAACACTCTCAAACTTATAGTTGTTAAGCTGTAAACTAAAAAAAATACATAAAAACAGCCTAACGCCAGTTTTAAATACACACTATTAACATGAAAATCATTCACGAAGAAAAACATCATATTTCTTATGAATTTAAGAGTTTGAGAATGTTCTATTTTTCGTTCATTCATTTTAAAGTCAACAGAAAATTGAAAATGTAATTTTCATCCCTTCCAAATAATATGTGCTCAGTTTTTTTCCCTTCATCTTCTTAAATGTAAGGAAACACATTTATCTCCAGAAAAGGCTATTTAAATAGAAAATCGTACTTTCTTCCGAGATTTCATTCTTCTTCTTAAAAGGTTCTGGGAATGAACAAAAGAAAGTGGTTTGAAATTAACTTTTTTGGAAAACTTAATCTTGTTGGCTTCCCACGTATTCAATAACATGAGATGTAAAGTTACCGTGAAATTAAAAACTTTGACAAGTGCTATTTACTTTTGTTTAATCTTAGGAAGGTAAACACTTTTGAATTATGCTATTTTTTTAGTAAACCACTAAGTGCTAGAAATTTTCTAAGAATTTTATGGAAAAATATGTTTTGAAGTCAGTGCTATAAATTATAAAATAACTTCGCAAACAAAATTGAATACCATTGTATGGAATTGTTTTTAAGAGTGAATTCAAATTAATCTGTATTGATTGTTTATATTCTGAATCAGTATCTTTTTCCTTATATTTATTTTTTATCATATATTGATTTATGCTTTTTTTAAAAAGAAATCCTGATGTATGTTATTATTTTTCAATAATTTGTTTTGCTATAAAGAAAAAAAGGAAAGTGAATTTTGCTACAATTTTTAAGATTTAATGGAGTTTTTATTTTTATACTGACATCAAATACAAATTTCAGTCTGAGAAATAGATTCATAATTTCATAAAAACACTTAGATTATATAATTTGATACATGAGTTTAGATAGTATTTTAAAACGGTAAGCCATTTATCAGCAATGACAAAAATCAAATTTGTCTAAATTGATACATTTTGCATTCTTATATTTTTTTTAAAAGAACTAAGTAGTAACTTAGTTTTCTTAATTCTTTAGTAGTTTTTAGTTCTTATTTCTTTACAAACAGTAGTTTGTAAAGAAACGGAAAGCAAAAACGTGTTGAATCTTAATAATAGGCTGTGTTCGTAATATATGGTTATATGTCTGAAGAACATTTTGTTTTCAAAATTAGACAGCGGTTCACACATAGTATTTATTTATATTTTCACTCTGCGAAAACTTCATCAATGAAAAAAAATATTGCAATGGTATCGATATAATGTATATTCATACAGTATGATCTGGGATTACCCGCAAGGTTTAACATGGTATCATTGTTTTCAGCCTTTTATCTGCATGATATATTACAAAACTCTCAAACATAAATTGTAAAGTGTTTGTTTTAGACATTAATGCAAAACTGGTTTATTATAGGAAAACGCTGCATAAATAAGGCTAATTTTCCATGTGGAATTTATCTATATAAATGTACAACTTTATATGCTTTATATTTATTTTAAATATATATTTATGGATAAAAGAAATATACATATGTAATGATATTCTAAATTAAATATTAATTAATTTCATAGGGATTATCATTATTTCGTAATTATTCCTTCTAAAATTGTCTCTTTTTTTTCCTGATCCAATTCACAGTTATTTATTTAATTAATACGGCACGCTCTTTAGAAAACTGTAATTCCGCAAGTTCTCACATTATGCATGAAGAGATAAAATTAATGCTTAGCACATTTTTTAAAGATAATTAAATTTCCCTACTCTAAACTAACAAATGTCTAAGAAATCCGGTCAAATCTCATTAAAAAATTCATTGAAGGAAAATTTTCTGTCTATTTTGCTTTTGGATCGAAATGTAGACTGACCCATTTCCTACCGTATATCCACGTACATGAAATATTATTCTTAGGAAGGAATAAAGCGACGTTTTAACATACACATACACTTCTGTGTTATTTTTAATACCATTTAATCTCCATCATTTATTTGTCCTTGAAACAAGGACTTAAGGCGCAATCCCAGGATCTTGTATTAATCAAAGTCAACTTTTTTTCTTATGTAGTACTCAAGAGAGTATAGTAATTAACTTTCATTATATGAGAGTAGATTATTTTTTAATAACTTTTCGAAAAAACAGCATTATAAATCTCTCAATTTTCTCCCCATACTTTTTTTTTATCAAGAGAAGCTTCCTATTCATTCGACCAACTTTACTTTACTGCACATGCACTCTTATCAAAACAATTACGAATTCTTTCTTTGATATAAATGATTAGAAGAGCAGTCATGCTCTCCATTATCAGTTAGGCGAACACTCCACACACACACACATGCACACACACAACTGATTGCTTCTAAATATCATTGAGTAGAAAGGAAGAAGAAAAGATATTTTCATTCTAGTTAGCAATGTTAGATATACAGATTCTAAAAGGATAATGTGACGTAGCAAGTGCGGAATCTGCAAAATTGAATAACTGATAAGAACAAAACATACTTAAGGTGAGAATTAAAATAAAAGTGCGTGGTTTAAAAAGTGGCACACGAGGAAAAATTGAATCAAAACGCACCCAATAGATGAACGATCTATGTCTAACTAAGGCTGTCATACCTTCCGTTATCAAAATCTTTGACGCGCGGTGGCATGAAACTGAAACCACCACTATCTAAAAATCCTTTCTAATCTTGTGGTGTTTTCTGATCGGAGCCATAAGCTGTAAAATAATATTTTAATTTTAATAATTGCCTGTAAGTGTCGTCGAACCAGTTATTATCCCTCTCATTAAAAATAATTATTATCTCTCTCATAAAAAATAATAAAAAAATTCGCCATTTTCAACTCCTTTTCTCAATATTTTCATTTAACTTATTTTTTGCTTGATGAAAAAAGTTAGCAAATTCAAAATGTATTCATAAATTTGTTATATGAAAACTGTATACAACATACATATAAAAAAAATTAACATCGGGGCAAAATTTCTTCATACTTGACGTCGTTTGAGATGGTTTTAGATATATACCAACGTGTAACATCATGAGATTCTCTACCATCTGAAATGCGTTAGGGAACCATATATGTTTTCCTTCCCCTGATTCCATCAGTCAAGTGGTTGATAATTTTCAATGAGTTTTGTGGATGTAGAATTTATTTACATTTGAATAATGTTTATACGAATAGGTTGGTTGAATTTTTAAATTCTTAATTGGATTCATCTTATATTAGGAAGCAGCCATATTATTGGGATGTTAAATATATATTCTAATAAAATATATTTTTCTCAGTTTTCAAATTATTAATTTAAATACTATTACATTCATAACTTGAATATAGTATACATTGTATTTGCCTTAATGTCATGAAAAGAGCTTGCCAGTGTTAGCTTTATTTGCGGATTACTTCTTATTAAAATTGTTTATTTTCTTTTATATTTTTTTCTGTTGCAACATTATATAAGTAGTTTTCATAGATAATATTGTATATTTTAGCATCTCTGTGAATAAATAATGAATAATTATAATACAAATGAATTTTAAAAAAGTATCCATTATTCATAAGAAGTGTATGTCGGAGATGCTCAATGAAACATTCATGTCTTAAGAAAATTATCTTGGATACTTCTATCAAAAATTATATATTAATTATTTTTATGTAAACATTTATTTTAGCAATTGCGTGGCTAAACAAAAGGTACTTTCACAATTTTTAAATTTTACTTTATTTCAGCCAAGGATGTATATTATGTACAAGATGTGATGATGAAGCTTATTTCCGTTCACTTCGCGATACAAATGCGAAAAAGAGTGAAATTTCCTTAAATTTGAGATTTTCATAGTATCGATTTAGAATAGGGAAATTTATTTATCTTTAACAGAATGTTCTAAAGCTTAAGAATTTCTATTCCTTCACTCGGAGCGTAAAAAAATGAATAATAATCAAATTTATAGAGGGTGTATAGCATTAAAATATAAAAAAGTAGGAATTGGATCAAGAAATAAGACAACACTTTAAAATAAAGTTGTAAATATGGGTGAAATTAAGAAGAAAAAACAAATGGAAATTCAATAGGGTTACACACACACACACACACAGCCAGAATAGAAAAAAAATATCTAGTTAATAAAAATAAAATGAATAAAAAAAGAGATTGTGAATCCGACCTGAAGGCTTTCTCAAGGCTCATCCTCAGGCAGAGATTCAAACAAGGTATTTTTTCTCTGAGGTCTCTGATTGTGAGTCCAACAATGTTGACCCCTCATGACCCGGAAATCTTCTGAAATAGAGGTTTAAAAGATGAACCCTTTTTGGCAGAAATAAAAACAATAACGTACAATAAAATGCTTTATTTATTACTTTTATACTTTTTTCAAAGTTCTGAGTTACGACCTATTCATTGATTTAATACTTAAAAGGGTCAATATTTTTGGACAAAAATCAGACCCCTCACAGAAAAAAATACCTTGATTGAATCCCTCTTAAGAAGCTTTTCAGGCCCAACTGTCAATTTCTTTTATTGATTCTTTTTGCTTTTATTAACTTGATATTTTTACTAATTTCTTTAAGTTCATCTGTGTTTTAGTAGGAGAGCTCTAAATTTACATTTCAATATTTTTTTAGTTTAAATCAGAAACTTTTTTTTTGTTTTTTTTTTTTAGTTTGTTTCAGAATTTCTTTTCATTTTAATTTCACAATTCCTGTATTTTTATTACATACACACATATATATATATATATATATATGTCACAAAATAATTAATAAAACTTCTTAATATATTGTTATTGCTTTTTATATCAAATCCATAATATGTTAAAAAAATGTGTTATCCATGAAAAATTCCCTTTAAATATTATCCCCTCTTTTCCACCTCTTATTTGACTATATGATTAATTGCTCACGATATGAAGATTTTATCATCTCCCCTCTCTGAATTACGACGTATTCATCAAATTAAATGCATCGGCGAATTTATTTCAGTTCATAAACTCTCTTTTACTCTTGAATGCCTCATTAAAAATCCCATCAATTATTCGGTATCACCCGAAGGTTCTAATTCAACAGACAGCTGTGCAATGTGTTGAGTTTTTATTTCGTTTGTAAATTGTGGTTGCTAATAGGCTTGAAAAATTAAACTCCTTAATTAGATTGGAAGAATTGATGTGAGAATTGATTGTAAAGAATGATATTCAGGATTCCGATATTTCTCCGCAAATTTATAGCTAAACAAATATTTAGTAGAAAATAATTTTTAAGAATCTGAAGTTTGCTAAGAAACTATTAAGAGTTATTTTCATAGCACGATTAATCATTAGAGTAGAAATAAACGCGCATTGTTTCTTGAAATCGTTGAAAATATTTAACAAAAGGCAGTCTGATGCTATTAAATATTTCGTAATGATAGCTATTAATTAATTCGTAATGATGATTTATTTATTTTAAATTCAGTATACATATTACCTTTAATGACCTTTAATCTATTTAATTCCTTATAGATAAAATTTATCTCAATTAATGCTTTAATATTTTTTTTCCTAGATAAGGATCAATATAAAAATAAATATTATCATGACGATGTCTGTTGTTTCAAATTTCATATATGTTCTCTATAACTTTGAACCAATATCTGGTTTCTAAAATGTTAAATGTAATCATATATTTCCAATTAGAAATATGCTTTGGATGACATAAATTTTTATATTTAATGTTGATTGAATCCTGAATTACATATTGTAATTATTGTAATTTATGAAATTGATTTTTTACATTCGTCATATTTAATAACGTATTTTTGATACAGAGCTATTTTAAATAGGTATGTTTGATACTTCTGCTATTAATATTCATCTAGTTAGAAAGAGTAGCTTTCTAAATGTAGATTTACACTAAGCCAGTTAGGAGATTCTTGTAAAATCACGTATGCACAATAGTAATCTCGCACGCGCATGCGCTGAGACAGCTGTCAATAACAAGTTCTTATCTTAACCGGACAAGTACTTGTCACTGTACTTATTCTGGCATGCGTGATCTTGTATTTAGCATGATCTTAATGAATGGATTGTTTATATATTTTTTAAAGTATTAATAAGTCAAGAATGTTTTATTAGATACGAACATTTATGAGACCAAATAACTGTTAGAAAATTTAAAGTTCAAAATGTTTTGAATACATTTATAGCTTAATATAACTATATTTATTCAAACTATCTTGAGCATTTTTTTCGAATTAAAAATATATACTCGTCTTCAAAAAAAAAAAAAAAAAAAAAAAACCCTCCAAAATAAGAGTGAATATCCAGTGTGTATCATATATTTTATAGAATATTTCGTTTGAACTTTCAGGATATATTATTAACTGAATAATTTACATAATTGAGACTGAAAGAGTATTAGTATTATTCCCGATTATCTGCAAAATAAAGCAGTAATTACTGTGACAATATAATGCGATACATTTTATGAGGCTCATTTAACTATGCACTCTTTAGTAACTGTAATAACATTATAATGGTGTTGGATTAGAATTTAAAAAATTCTGTTCCGAGAGTATTATCTAATAATATATGACAAAATCTATTTAATTGACTGGTATTCAGGAAATATTATTAACTAAATGAATTGAATGATTGAGACGAAAAGTGCATCAGTGTGATCTCTGATTATCTGCAAAATAAATCAGTAATTACTGTGGCAATATAATTCAATAGCTTTTATATGGCCCATTTAACTTTTCACCTTTAAATAACAATAATCACATAGTAAAAATGTTGGATTGTAATTTCAAAACTTCCATCTGATGAGTTATATCTAATAATAACTGACAAAATCTATTTAAATAACTTTCATGCTTAGTCAATTCATGCATCGATACATTTTACAGCAGATATATATCTGTATTATTACCTGCTGTTCGGTGTAATTTGCTAAACAGTGTAATTTACACACTATTATGGAGAAAATGCTGAAAATCAAAGTAAACAAAATCCTGCAAACTCAAACTAGTAGATAAATAATCAAAAAAGCTCGAAGAATTCGAAAGCTCGAACAAAACCAATTATCATGAGCTGACTAAAAGGGGAAAGAGACAGAACAATGCAAAAATATAGTCATTAGGTTATTTTTCATGGTTCGAAATTGCATATCCGATTTCTAATTGTAAATTGCTTCCTCTGAAATAGTTTCCAAACGCATAAAGCAAAATTCGATTGTAAGCAATTTCTTCACAGCCAATTAATTACCTTAACCTTTAACAGTAAAAAATTGGTAACAATTTGTATAAATAAATAGGAAATAGAAAAGTAATGCATTAAAAAAAGAATAAATTGCACTTTAGACAAATTTGTTCGCATTACATGCATGACTTAAGGCACTTAACAAAAGTTTTTTTTAATTGAAGAGTAATAAGTATCTCAGGCCTTTTTTTTAAAATCAATATTCCTTTAGAGAAATCCAATCACAACTTTAAACTAATAATTGAATAAACGTTTTTTAAGTAGCATACATTTCTCAAAGTTTAAATTTTGAATTGTGCTTTTTTATTTATTTCAGAAAGGTAATTTATGCAGCTGATTATTCGATCAAAACTTAAACTAGGCAATAGAAATTCGTAATGTACTTTTTTGAAATTTAGATAAATGTAAAAGGATGAAGTGGATAATTATAAACCACTTTAATTCTTGAAATAATGTTTTTGCTACTGTCATGTTTTCTCTTCTAATTTGTAAATAATTCCAAATTTGAATTTTCTCCACTAACTTGTGGTTAGTTTTGCTTTTAAAAGCAAAACGGCTTACATAACAGCATTAATTATTTGTAATTTAGAAAAAGATAAAATAAAAATAAGAATACTATATTCTTTTATAAAGAAACTAATTTTATCTCACTAAGCAATATATTAAAATATACTATTTATTATTTTAAAATTCTTTCAGATGAATTATCTGTTAAAAATTAATATTGTAAAATGTATATTGAAAAATCTACGTTATCTCCAATAAATATTTAAAATATCAGTAAATTGCATACTAATTAATTTTTTAAAACTTATGTTTTTAACATCTACATGCCAGGATACTTTATAATATCTATACTTATAATAAAGCTCAATGTGTGTGTGTGTGTGTGTGTGTGTGCGTGTGTGTGCGTGTGTGTGTGTGTTGGCGCTCTACAGGCCAGACCGTTGGACCTACAACTACCAAATTTGGTACATGTATACCTTACAGGTCCGGAATGTACACCTCGGAGCCCTTTTTTCGAATTTTTAATTAGAATTTGAATTAATTAAAATTTAAGCGAAATTTCGACGTTTTTCCGCTATAACTTCCGAAAATATTATTGCACAAACCGGATTTTTACATCAATTTAAAGATAAAAAAATTAGCTTTCTAATGGTATCAGTGTTTTAATGTATAACTTAAGCCTCTATTTTTAACGAATTTTTAAAGAAATATTTTGACCATGTTTTTTTGAGCACGTGACTGAATAAATAAAAGAAAACAATGACGGGAGTTGAAATAATAAAAAAAAACAATCATCATAAATCAAATCTAAAGAAATGATACTTTTAACACGTGACTGGATAAAATAAAAGAAATATAAAATGTGATATTTTTTTTTAAAAATAAATGCAAAGCAAAGGTTTCTACAATCGTTTGCAATATCTATATCATTAACTCAATAAATCTTTTTTATTTACGGTAAACCTGATTGAATTTAAACAGAATATGCATTGAAATCCCGACTTAATGGCATATTTATGTAATCGTTTGCAATATCTGTATCATTAATTCAATACTTTTTTTCCCTTTCTCGCTTTCTTTAAAAAAACATATTTAATATTTTGGCAACATCATCGATTTTTTTTTAAATATTTTGGAAGCATAACCGATGGTTAAAACTGACTGATTATAAAATTAAAAAATATTATTAGGCAACGGTGTACTTTTAGAACTTTCCGTCCATCATTTTAAAGAAAATATTAATTTCAGGTCAATCAATGCCCGGAATTACTTCAAGGCTAATAAATATGTGATTTAATTGAACATTTTAGAACGCTTTACTCATGGCGAACCAGCTGGTCGCCATAGGCGGCTAGTATGTCTATAATTAAGAGTAGGTAAAAGTTTTTGGGCATATTATATGCAGAAATTACCTTAAATATAACATATTCCTCTTATAATAAATGCAATAATTCTTCAGAAAATCTGTTTAAAGATCTCTCTTGTTTGAAGAATAAAATATATCGAAATCCATTTACACTCAGAATGATAGATTTTGTTTCATAATTAGAAATGCTTAACTGTATCAATAAAAATAAGTAATTAAAGAAATCTTAAAAGCTTTGAACAAATACAATGGTTTGTTTCATTTCTTATAATGAGTGGGTCTGGATATTTATAGGTTTAATCCATTAGAATAAATGTAATAAAAATTGATAAATGGCTGACATAAACAATACTATAAAAATTTTACTGTGAAAATAATGTAATAACTGGCAATGTTGTAGGAATAAAAATTTCATCAATGGTTAATAGAAACCGAAGAGAAAACAGGCTACAAAACTAGGTATCTGTTCTGTTATTTCGAATGAGATAACGGTTCACTGGCAGTTATTCTTCTTTCGATTAAATGTTAAAAAAAAATAAATTTTTATGATAGAAAAAAACAAATTTATCGTTTGACGTTTTAATTATTTGGCTGGAAAACTCATTTACTTTTGTTATTTATTATTCGGAATAAGACCTCATTGCGCTTTCAAATATTTTAATTATGAATATTAATTGAAGTAAAAGAGAATATATCATCTGCTTTTTAATAATATATGCGTCGATACCTGCGCATTAGCTGCTTGTCATTGTCGAAATTTAGATTTAACATAACGCCACTGATCATCATGGTCAATTGAACAAAATGACACATTTAGAGATTAATCGTTAGTATGGTGTTAATAAAAGTACATATATTTCTCTTAAAACTATAACTTAACGTTATAAAGAAATACAGTATACTTTCAATAACGGAATTAATAATTTTTTAATTACATTTCACCTTTAAGTATACAGTCTAGTGTGGCTGGATACTTGGATAACAAAAAAACCTCGGAAAGGCCTGAAGTTCTATGAACTCATCTCTTTGTCCTGTAGTACCAGAAGACAAAGTTATTATACTAAAACTCACTGTTATAACACGTATCTTCACACTTCTTACTTATCTTCAATGCAGAACCCTCCATTTATCTCAAGCCATGTAGAATGTGAATGCGGTTCGGTGAATCATAAAAGCAATTGCCGGTAATGTGTCGATTTAAAATAGAAGGCTTTGCACTTGCAGTTTATATACATTTATTTACTGCACTGCCCTTATCAAAAATATGTAAGAAACAGTAAGTTAAAGATAAAAGCTTTCACATTTTAACATGTATTCTGTAATACCTAACTTAATCACGATAAAAGAATACTACACTGGATAGTAAAGTAGTCGGATAGGTGCGAAAGATTAACATGTTTCAAACAGCTTGTTACGTTTCAAAAGAAGCGATGGAGGCTATTGTAATAACTTTTATGGATATTTAATTGATGTTTCTCTTTCACTTAAAAGATTTAATTGAATTAATCATTGATTCAGTCATCACGCTACTGTTAAAACTGACATTTTATAAAGATATAGTTCATTAACTAAATGTAAGTTACTAAGAAAAGCTTTTTGCCCGAGCAATTTAAAATAAGCACACCACTTACTCTATACTCATTATCTAAATTACTTAGATTTTGCAAAATATCCAGCTTACTCGCAGAATTAATTATTTTAACAAAAAAAAATACAGACTTATTTTGAAATATCCATGTTTCCATGGATAAAAATACCCAACTAACGTGTTACGTCGAAGCGTTGGGATACTTAACAATTTTATTATTCACTTAAGAACAAATACAAATAATTGCTGCTGTAAAGCAAAGGAGGTTGTTAATAATATTCTGCAGCATATAATTAAGTTAAGGATTTCAATTATTGTATGTGCTTTTACTAACTATATCTCTTGATTATTCTTGAAGTTTCAAAGATAACAGCTAAGAAATTATCGATTATATTTTAGTAATGGAATAGTTAGAAATTATTTAACATTTTTTATGGGTAAGCTCAATTATCTTATTTTTGTTTCGCCCTAATTTATTGTTGACTGGTTATAAATTAATTATAAGTATTAAAGAAAACAATGAATTTATTTTAACTCCAATAGCGTTGTTTGTAGTTAACACTTCATTTTGATGTTTAAGATGCTGATTCGTAAATATTGCACTTAAAGAGTTACTGAAAATACCTCAGCATCATAAAGTAGTAGCTAATGATTTATTTTTACAAACAATGAGAGGCCGTTTTTCTTTTTCCTTATACTTACGATCACAATGTAACTCTCACATAGTAACACAAAGAAAATAATTAATATTAAATACACTGTTTTTAAATAACCCTTTAAATAAAAATTTAAACTGTATGACTGAGGAGTGATTCAAAATATGCTTATGAACACATTTGAAACTGGATTATAATTTATTATAGCTATTACCTTAATCGTTATTTAATATGTTGGAGTAACGTATTGCTATTTCCTAGGAAAAGAATTTAATCTTGTATTATCTAAAACATGAATTATCTAGCATTATTATCCTTCATCCCATTAAAGTATTTAGGACATTAATTGATATATATTTTATCAAGTTTCAGTATATAAGATCATTTATTATAATTTGGATAACATAGCAAAAATTTGTCTTTCAAGGAGCATAGTTTATTTTATAACTAAGAAACCAAACTGGTGGGAAGTGCAATGAATTCAGAATTGTCATGTCTTTAAGAAGGCATGCTAACTAGAAAGAAAAGGGAGCAAAATCTCATTAAAAAGTAATAAATATTTATTAAATTTCTGATGACTATAATTCATTGTGTGCTGATGAAATTGAATGGAAATCTAACTTTTGTAGATTTCAAGTCTGAAATTTTATATTTTAAATTGTAGTTTAATTGTATTTCCTTTTTAAATAGTTTTGATGTGACAATAGCTTTAGCAAAAAGTTATTCACTGAAATGTTCAGAATCGGCAAATAAATAAAAAAATCGAAGAAAACTTCAATTATTTAATTTTAATCTTTAAAATGATTCTAATTAAATGCATCTTGCTGCCGCATATACGCTATTATATTTATATTTTAATGTAAATGTTTATGACTTCTTACGAAAAAAAAAAACACTTTGAATTTGAATACTATTTAGGATACATCGTTTCAAATATATATAAGTAATTCGAGTTCCATATTTTAAAGGCATTCGAACTAAATAAATCTATTCTAGACATAAAAATCATCTATTTCTGCAACATCTCAATTATTTTCATTTGAAGAGTCAACTAAGGCTAATCATGAACTGAATACAATAAAAGCTCTTTATTCGCGGGGTATATTTTCCA
>JAPMOQ010008021.1:2688393-2713677 GCA_026543055.1 Argiope trifasciata | reverse complement strand
AATATGCCGCGAATACAGAAACCGTGAAGACGGAATGGTCATTTATAAGAGATTATAGGGGATCGTTCCTAGGTGACAAAATAAAATAAAAAAACTAATATACAAAAAATCAATTTATTTAAAGGTTTTGTACATTTTTATTAATTATCTTAAGGCTTGGGCAATGGTTTGAAGAATTTTGTAATTTTCTCTTGCTTGGCAGTTTTTAAAAGAAACCGCGAATAAAGAAATTTTTAGCCGCGAATAGAGGAATTGGGTCGAATTTTTTTAATCCCCTGATAGTGAAAACGCGAATGAAGGAAGCGCGAATAAGGAGCTTTTTCTATACTCCAACCAGCCCGAAAACACATATAAAACTTGTACGACCGGACCGCTGCTCCTGCGTCACTGGCTGTAACTGTGGTTGAATCCTAAGGTCCATCATAAGCCAGGGTACAGCCCTTCGCTAAGGAATTACGTTCCACCATCGATGGCAGGACTAGACCCCCACCTTTTCTTTTACCCATAGGGATAACCAAAACCAACTACCATGCAGGAAGATTCTTATCCTCAATTTCGTGGGGCCCCTTACCCCGTGGAACTCAAACTAAGGCCAGTGGAAATTTCGAAATAGCCTAATAAAGCCACAATTTTGAAAATCGGGTGGAAAGTAGACTAATTCTGAAGAAATGAGAGTTTTTGGCAAATGTTTTAAAAATCTTAAATTCTGAAAATCGGATGGAAATTTTTCCTGACCTAATGAAAGTTATTGGCAAAATATTTCTACATCGTTTTTGACTTTCAACAGAAAAAGGTGTGTATTCTCTCGTCAAAAATAATTCTAATCTTTACCTATATAGTGAATCATTAACCAATAAATGGTATTAATTTTCAAAAGTAAATAACTGAATTTCATTTATTTTGACGTTTGATGGTTTTTGCCAAATGAAGAACCAGGCAAAAATCTATTATCAAAATTGTGTTAATATTCTTTGTAAAATTTATTTATATCCAATGACACTAATATAGGAAATAAATTGCAGTGTTTCTTTTAGAAATAAATAATCAATATTTAAATTATTAATTGTAATATTCTAATTATTTACCAGATAGTCTTATATTTTAAATAACAAATATTATGATAATGAACTTTTGTTTTGTTGAAAAGTAATTAATCTTGCTAGACAATATATTTTTCTTTGGTCTTGTCTCAAAATTTGTTGCAAGTTTTTGAAATATTTTTATAGAACTACTATCTTGTTTCTTTATGCAGTATTATTAAAAATTCAAAACAAAACAAAAATATAAGAACATTTATTCATCAGAATCTGGAGTAATTTTATAGTCTGCAAATTAATTGCTGTCAACAGATTTTAAAAGATAATGCATATTTTCTTCAAGACGAAAGAATGTTTTCATGTATTTTGAGGCTTTACTTTTTTTTTTGACAAATGTTGAACCATGAAATAATGTGGTTATTAAAATTGTAACTAAGCAACTACAATATAACGCATTTCGGTAGAAAGTATCTGGAACATATTTAAACGCCTGAATGTTTAGCATTTAAACAAACTACTAATCTTATTAAAACGGTTTTTTTATTTATGTTTTGAAGTGTTTTGATTTATCAGTCTAGCATAAACCTGGAAATCTAGGCATACAAATGACTGATATTATAATAAATGTTAATGGTATAAATTGCAGACGCAATTCACCGGTAGATATCTCAGCCAATGGAAATTTTCTTTGCTTTGCAACAAAGCAGAATTTATTTCCAAAAATTCATTTATTTCCGAAAGTTTTTCTAAATAATTTAGTTTAGTTAAATACCAGCGGGTGACCGAGCTCCGCTCGGAGAAAACAGGTATCGAAGCTAACTCGAAGATTTCAATTTTCAATTGTGATTTATCAAAACAATACATGCCATAAGAAAATTTGTGAAACCATTGGTGAAAAGATAACCGGTTAAAGTGCACCATTGTAAACTATTCTAAACAAAGTTAGAGTTTGGAAAGGGAACTATTCTATACAAAGGTAAAGTAAAGGTAAAGATTGAAGTGTGTTGAAGTTCAATATTTTTGACAAATTTATTTAGAAAAACCAAACATATATACATACATAAGAAACATATTATAAACCTATAACAGCATAAACATAAAACTTTATTAGTTCGCCATATTGGCTATAGATGGCAGCACGTTACCGCTTGAAAATTTAAGTAGCCATTATGGCGAACTAATAAAGTTCGAAAATATCATATCTGTAACTCCGAACTGCTCAACCGTAGCGCTTCAAAACCGGCGCCAATCGATTCCTCGTGGCCAAAAACCCCAGACCCCCAAGTTTACCGGAGTTTATTAATTCTGGTGCGATTTTCGACTTGGCAACCATTCCACGTATTATAGTATTAGATTAACGTCCCGTTGTAAAGCAACACTAGGGTTATTTTGGACGGACTTCACAATTTTGAACCACGGTCAGATGAAGAGGATGATTACTGAGCTCGTGCCGCCCTGTCCAAACCAAACCACAACAGGGGAATGGCGTTTGACGCTGAAATTTAACGTGCACCAGACTCGCGTACACAGCGGTTTTTCGGTGGAATCGACCTGAAACTTTCAGGTTCCGATGTTGCGACCTTACAACTAGGGCATCCGAGCCTCGTTCCTCTGGGAGACACAGGTTAACGGAGAGACCAATCAAATTCGTAACCAAATACTGATCAAACACTCTGATTCATTTTAGCTCATAGAAGCTGTCAACACCCACTTTGAAATACATATTTGGTTCAAACGAGGTAACGAGGTAACAAATGTCATAATCGTATCATATTTATTTTGAATTAATAATCATCATCAATCGCTTTGTATGCGCAGCTGGCACTAAGACCCTGATCTTTTCAATGTCCGGTTACTTAATGCTTCAATACCCGAATTAAAAAATTTTTTTTTCTCTATATGGTTAATTTTTCCCCCGATATATATAAAAATGAATTAATATATTTAATTAAAATTAGTTATTTAATAAAGTAAACATTTTAATTGCTATTAGAACATATTTCCAAAAAGCAGCAGATGTGAAAAAGAACATTCCAATGAATTAAATGAAATATTTTTTTCCATCTGGCATCAAATTTTAAAACATACCATTGCACTGTTTTTCTAGAGAATTTTAAAACGAAATTATTCTCAGAGAATGATCAGCATTTAAAAATATGTATCAATAAGGTAAAAAAATTCGATGCTTATTTTTTCATTCATCAAATGCTTATTCTTTTATGAAATTATTAAACTAAAATTTACAACGTATAAATTAATTTATTGTTAATATCATTTTTGATATGTTTCCTAAATTATCTTCTCGAAAAATGATAGAATTTCTTCTCTTCTATTTTTCTGCCATGCATCATTTAATAATAGAGCTGAATTTCTTCGAATTTGATTGCGTAGCTATTGAAATATTTCACGTTAATTCATTTATATGCCAATTAGTGTAAAACATTTTTTTCTTAAATTCCTAGAAAATGGGAGTTGATTTATTTATGTGTCCACATTTTTTTCCTAGCAGAAGGCGTGATTCTATGTTTGCTTCAATTACGGATACGAACTAATTTCCAATAAAAGTGCGTTTTTTTTCTGGGCACTTCCGATAAAGTAGAAAAAAATCATGTTTCTTATCCGGAAGGCGAAAGTAGATTCCATCCCGCCTGAAATATAAGGAAAAGAAATCTTCATCGCTTTCTGCCTCTAATTTTATTAAACAGCAGCAGCTTTTCAAATGTAGCAATAATTCGGGTATGAAATATCTCTTTTCATTTATTCGAACGGAATTTATTGCGAAATAATAATCTGGTGCTCTTCACGCACACTTTCTCTCTCTCGCACACACTTACACGCATACACATTTAGTGCTTTTTTAGCGAGAAACTTAAAGTAATAACCGTTTTTTTATTTTTTATAATTTTAAGAGAATACGATCCAATTATAATTTATTATCAAGATTGATTATTAAAGTCATAAAGATTGCAGCGTTGTCAGAAAGTAGAAAAAAAAGAGCATGAGAAAGTATTTTGTACTTGCATAGTCTCAAAAAGGAATTTACTTGTTGTATTAACTTTTATAATTTGGGAATTAAAGTTAAATTGGATTTCGAGTGATAAGTAAATAATTTTTAGAACCTAGAATCATGAGTTAATTGTATTTAAAAAATTACTATCGTGTTATGTCTCCAGGCTTTATTCATAATAAAAGAAAATGAACTGTGCCAAAGTACATGCGATTCTATTCGAAAAATATGACCATTGTCACAAAAACATAAAACAACGAAGGAAAAAAAGAATGAAATCGGAAATTTCATCCCACATGTGACGAAAAAGCTGGTAATGTGCCAAATCTCATTTGTAAAAATGTTTTCCAATCGCCACCAAATGAAATGAAATAAAAAATGATTTTTGCTTTCCATTGATTAATAAGGCGAACTCAGAGAGAATATTAATGCAATCAAAAAAAGATTTCTTGAAGCCCCAGACCCTTGAGCTTTCTTATTGATTTATTTTCTCCATTTGTATTAACTTTTTATTTTCACTGATTATCATATTCTGAATCTGAAAATATAAGGAGTAACAGGATAGCAAGATATTGAATTGAAATCATAGTTTGGGACTGCAGTATCTTAAAAAATCTTACGCAGGAAACAACTAAACTCGCTTTATATATTATCGAGTTCGTTCAAATATTTTTCTCACTAATAACAAAACCCGCATGCTATGTGAAGATAATTTGAGTACACCATCATAAGATATGCTAAATGAATTGATGTAAAGAAATTTAATATTGAGAATAAAAAGAAAAATAATGCACTATTTGTATACCCTCAGTTCGATTTCACAGTTTTATTTATTCGAAAAATATTAACTCTAGATATGCCAGCAAATGTTGAATGCTCTACTTTAACTACCATTTTGGGAAAAGAAACACTTCCTTTCGTACATTATATGACGTGAAAAACTGCAATAAATTTCCCTAGCCACAAGTGAACCAATTTCGATACGTTGCTTACCGCGTTGTTAGCAAATTGCAACAACGAAATTCTTATGAGAAGAGCATTCACCTGCACTTTATCGAGATAGCATCAGCTTAAAATCTTCTAAATGTGTTGCTCTAAATATTTATGATACTTAAAATAATAAAAAAATGTACCAGTTGGTGCTATACTTGTTGCGATTTCGGAAATTTTTATTTCATTTGAAAATTATGATTTCAGGATATGTCATTAAGCATTTCATGCTCTCCCCTATCCTTCATTTTTGAGAAATAATAAAAGAAACTCTACTTTTCGTACATTATCTGTGGTGAAACTACAATAAATTACCGAAGTCGCAATCACTGAACCAATTTTCTTACGATGTGGCTTCATATAAAATTATATGATTTTTAGATATTTCACCCAGGGTCTTCCGATCTTCATCGCTTTCTATTTTCAAGGGGAAAAACAGAATCTCAATGAGCCTTTCTAAATTTCAAGATATCATGTGAGAAAATTATTATTTTTTAAGTGATTGTTTGTCTAAATTAATTTAAATCAATAACCAATTTAAAACGGTTTAAATTACGTGATTACCGGAATGCACATGCATCAATATTTGTAAAAAAATATATATATAAAAATATAAAAATGCCTTTTATTGGCTAGATAAAAGAATCGGGATCATGGAGAATATTCACGCCATGTTGTGACTTCTTTTTGGCAATAAATCGCTAAATGTGACAAGATCCTTTATTTTTCCTATAAAAAGCGAAAAAATGATTTCGAAAAGTGATATGTCGCCAATTTTCTACCTGTGCATATCATGACTTTAAAAACCTCAAAGCAAAAAAACGTTATGTTTTTAGATTTAAAAAACATACAAAAAACATGATTTCCATATATTTCCTTTGTGGGAAAATATGTAACAGCTGGGAATCAATTTCTATCGTTTTTGTTTCATATATTAGAATTTAATTTAAATTTTTGTTGCCTTCTCAAGTTATTTCATTAATTTTTTTCTTAGCATTGTTAATTATTTTCTTCAATTAAAGCAAAGAAACGCAATACAGCACTTTAATTTATACCAGATTATTGAAAAAATTAATTTGTAAATTATATTATTAAAGTACGTACCCAAAAGACACGAGAGAAAAAAATATAAATTCTTGTTTACCCAGCATCGGCTTTTTGGGAAAATTAAAACGTTTGCTTTTTTAATCTGCTGACAATAATCTCAAAATGAATTTCTACCCAAAAGAAATAAATTAAAAATATTCACAATGAGTAAAAAGGAGGGCAAAAATGGAAAAAAAAATAATAATACAGCGTGAAATACAACTCTTGCTTTGCATTTTTTCATCATTTATTTTCAAAAATGTTTTCTAACTGAAGGTTTGGACGCTAAAATTACTTTTCTGTTAATGACATTTTTTAAATGGTCTTTACGCAAAATATCGCCATGGAAGTCGATGAAATTTGAACTGATATTTTTTGACCATGAATCATAAGTGAATACAGCTTAATTTCTTAGTCTTTTGTGTTATGATTAAAACATTTTAGGTTGAGCATTTTTTTCTCATATTTTGAATTTCTCTATTCTTAGATATTCTTATTTTACATTGAAATGGAAGCTATTTAATCAGGAGGAAAATTTGCATGTTAACAAAGCATAAACTTTTGGAAAAATCATTTTTCTGCATAATTAACAGTTTTTTTTATGTGGATATTTAATATCCGTTGCTTTTTTAATACGATTTTGAAAAAACAACAGCCATTGAACTATTACTTTTGCATACCGTGGAATCAAATAAAAAATATATGTAGTATATAATTTAAATGCAATATAAATTAGCACTTATTCCAGCTCACAGTAGTAAAAGCTTTACAATTCATACTTTTAGAAGTTATTATAGTGGGTTTTTTTTAAAGGGATTTATGAAAGTAAATAAAACAAAAACAAAAATAATGAATGACAGATTTTAAAAAAATTGATGAACATTTCTTACATATATTCCTTTCTTAATATGAAGAAGTATCATTAAGATTTGTTGATGTTACCTTGGTCTGTAAATTATATTATTTTTTATATCTAGTTAAGTTTTGTTGAAGTTTATGGCAATATTGTCTTAGCTTTTGCTTTCGAATTTTTTATTTAAAGCAATATACATTTTCATTAGGTGTTCGCATGTTTTTAATCATCGGTATCTATTGGTAAATATGTGAAACATCTATGTAAACGACAAAGGTTTTGGTTTTTACCAATTTACTACATTGTTATGAATTGTAATATTGAGTTATTCAGTGTTTAAAGACCCAATCATGGAAGACTCCAAATCCAAATTTGGAAATTCATTGGTGTATTTTTTTGTTATTGTTGTTGTTTGATTTGAAGAAATCTGCTACCGAAGTCCGTCAGACACTTTTAGGAACTTGTGGCGATGTTCCTCCACATTCCAATTGCCGGTGGTTTTGGTTTCAGCGATTTAAGAGAGGTGATTTCGATGCCAATAAAAAAGAAAAAAAAAGATCTTAAAAATTTGAAATTCAATTGCAAAACTTATTGAACAAAATTGGAAAAAATTTTGATTTTTAAATATTTTGATCGATATATATTGTGTACCAATTTTTCTCAATAAATGCTTTTTAAAGTTAAAAACTGATAAATATACATGCAATCACTTACTAATAGTTTTCTCTTATGCTTAAAATTAAATTTATAGCATAAATCTTTTGTGGTGAACGCCAATAGGGAACTGATAGCAGGATCTGAGTATTTGAAATAGGATTTCTTTAGTTTTGAGACCTGGTTTCACCAAAAATGTATCTTGTAAATGGATTTAATATATTTCTCTGAACCCGATATGAAACAAGAATGCTCTTTCTGATTTGGTGTATAATTTCAGGGTAGAGTGTTGGATATATAGATATTTATTATTCTACCTATAAACTATCGTCATCGGTGGCCTGGCCGGCGTCTTGGCACAGGGGTAGCGTGTCTTCCCCGTGATCTGGGCGTCCCGGGTTCGAGTCCCTGTTCGGGCATGGTTGTTACTCTATGTTCTGTCTGTGAGGCGTGCGAATGCACCCCCCCCTGTAAAAAGGGGCTGTGCAAGCGAATGTGTGTGTCTCTTCATTTGAGCTACAAGTCAGACTTCTGCCCTCTGGGTGCTCAGGGGTCTTTACCCTCAGAAGCTACTGCACCCCCTTTCCGTGGAAACACGGACACTACAAAAAAAATCGGCGGCCTGATCTGAGGATAGTGCATCTTTTCCCGGATATAGACGTCCTGGTTCATGTATGGTTGTTCTTGCCATTATGTTCTTTCTGTGAGATGTGTGAAAGAGTTCCCCAGTAAAAAATGGTTGGGCAAGAGAGTGCCAACTTCACTTCAGATGAAGTCAATCTTTTATTCTCGGATGGTCAGGGGTCTTTACCCTCGGAAGCTACTACAATCCCTGTCCATTACAACGCGGTCACGACATTATCATCTGTAAATATTGAAGATGAGGGAGGGGTATCATAACATTTGAGTTTCAGAACAAACTTACTTATTTCTTTCATTGGCATGTGTGGATCCTTAAAATTATGCATTTAGTTCAATGTTTCCAATTTTTTCAAACCTATTATTTTCCACTTTACTATTTTTGTAATAAGATTACCATACTGTTCACTTATAACATGAACTTTATGAGGATAAAGACTATTACAAATATTTAAAGAATTATTTAATTTAATTGTTAAGGATTTCTCGTTAAACAACGTCATTGCAAGCCAATTTCAATCTTGGTATATATCTTGAGGGTATATTTTGAATGTTAAGTTTCGAAAATGTTTAATACAGCGCTCCATGAGCAAATGTAGGATACTAATTTTGAATTCTAACATAATTCAAATTTTGTCACATGTCGAGGTTTATTGATAGTAAACAGTATTGAAATGTCTTTAAATCTACTTACGGTTCTGTTTAGAATACTACAGTTAAGACAGTAACTTCAAAACTTCTCCCTTCTTAAGCAAATTGCTTTCGGTCAGTTAAACTTTGAGTAAAGATTTATTATGGATCATTTGCTAAAGATTCTTGATTTATCTATATCAAATTTATGAATATTACTTAGCATCATATTTCTCCTGAACGGTTCAATATTAGAGGAATATTCGGTTTCCCTTCGTGGACCTAATGTAGGAACTGTGATCTCATCTGAAATTACATTAAGAAATACTTTAATTTTATATCAGGAAAAAGTTTTTAATGCATCTAATGTCTCATCTACAAACTGTCTGAAAAAAGAGTCAAGTAGGTGTTCAAGTAAATTCTCGTATATCTGCTTTCTATTAAAATGCATCTGATTCAAAGCTGATAGAAAGTCCAGATTCAAATATTCTCAGAAGAAATTGATTGTTTAAATGAGAGAATTTTAAAGTAAGAAATTGTTTCAGTAATGTAATTTTCGCTGTGGAAAATCTTTATTTTATGTCATAAGTAACAACAAGTAAGTTACAAGTTTCTACAAGTAAGCAATTTTGATGCAAAATTAATATAATTAAAGATTGATTGTCACCGCATGAAAAATTACTCTAGAATAATAAAATATTATGTTTAATTCCATTGAGTTGTGATTTGTTTTCATAATATCAGCTCACTAGCATCTAAGTTAACTAATAACTGCAATAATTAGAAAACTATTTGTAAATCAAACTGAAAAAAATGCTTTTTTTGCTCCTTAACCAGAATCCAATAAAGGTTTAAAATATAGCGAAAACTTGACATATAACCGTAAATGATATAAACTGCAATTTCAGCGTTTGTTAATCTATTTGCCCTATATGGTACTTCAAAGCATTTTTAATGATTAAATTATGAGAAGCTCTTTTAATTTTTTTATTAATTGTTACTTATTAAGGTTTCAATCGACCTCGAAAATAAAATTTAATTTATGTAAAAGTGTAAGACATCTCATTGCTTTGGAAATATAATGATGCCAATTTTTTTTAAAATTTAACTTGACGGTTCCATAAGCTGCACATTTTGACTTGAACAATAAAGTATGAAGGTGCATTAATGTTTAAATATTGGTAATTATTAATTATATGAAAGCCTAAAAGGCTAATTATATGAAATATTATTAATTTTTTTTTCTATATTTTGCTGCTGATAAAACAATTATAATTGTTTAAATTTTTTATATTTCCAGCATTTTTCTTAAAGCTTTTCAAAATCTCTTACAAATTGTTACATTACATTAGATTGAACTTTGAAGAAACCACATAGTTAAACATGAGAACAAACAAACAAAAAGTCCTCTAGCTGCACCTTTACTGAGTTTTCAATTTCTAGTTAAAATATGTTCATCATTTCAATATATTTATACAATTTATATAAATATTATTATAAAACTCAACAACTTAACATTTCAATAAATTAATTATGATTAACAACTTAAACCATACAAATAAAAACTTAATACATAATAGATATTGGAAACACTCTTTTGACTTAGAGCACAAGTAACTGGAGATATATAGTTTCAAGGTTTGTCTTATATGTTTGTAGAAAAATTTATCTGTAGAGAAAACTATCCTATATATCTTCCCTTCTAATTCATGCCTCTTTTCATAATTATGTCATAAAATTAAAATCCCATTGGACTTAGGTATTAATAGATATCTTGAAATTGTTTGTCCATTTTAATTTAATTCCTTTCGTCCCATTACTAATTTTGCGGCTTTGTAAGATAAAATTCATGAATAATTCAAATGCAAAGATCCTTCTGATCTAAAGAAGGTAGTTTTATTTTAAATATCAATTAATATGAATTTAATCCTTAATTCTTTTCTTCACGAAGAGCATTTTAATTTAGGATAAAGTGTAAAGAATTGATTAGAATTTCAGTGAGAAAATTATTCTGAATATGTATGCATGCTCAAAGCCATCCATTTAATTTTTGTTCAACCCCCATTGAAAAAAAAATATCTCATAGATTACATATTCATCATGGATTCCAATTACATTTTTGATTAGAGAAAGCAAGGAAATACAATTATATTTTAGAAAAAAAAATTATTACAGACGTATAATTTATCAAACAACTCGGCCGTAGAAAAGGCATCATTTAAAGGAGCTTTTATATCATGCCATAACTTTGAAGAAGTAAAAACATTTTGTTTTTGATCAGAGAAATATTCTGTCCTCTAATGAGACCAGATGAACTTTCCATTAGGAATATCCACTGAGAAATAAGATTTAATCTAACAAAGTTCAATCAAGTCAAAGACTTTTTAATATTACACTAAATTATGCTTTTATATAACAGTAAGGTCATGCGAGCTCACTCTTTTATAAGCCTTTCCTTATTTAATTTTTATTTTTGAAGACGTTTCTATTCCGATATCTTTGAATGTACTCTTTTATTCATGTCTTACTGATAAAGAAAATGACCACCATGAGTTAGTTCTGTTATTTCTCGTCATAATTTTGAGGACCATTACTTCTTGATATAGTTAAATAACTTCAAAAATATTGAGAATCAATTATGGAAAATGGGTCTTTTACTTTTGTTTAAATTTATGTTGCTTTGTTATTTATTCAAATATTAATGTGGAATTCCCTGAGTTTGAAACCCATCTGTTTGGAAATAAGTTGTCGATAAATTTAATGGAGTCTGGATATCTCGACAGTTCTATTACCTCCCTTGAAAAATGATTCCATCTCTGTTTTAAATCGGTAATTCGAAATCGTATTACTAAATAAAACAACTTCTACATCCTTTACTAGTCCTAGAAAAGAAAAACCATTTATTTGGTTTACAATGTAACATATTTGACTCGGATATACATTAATGCCTTTTCTAAGCAATTTAAAATACGGTTCTGTAACCAAATCTTTAAAAACAACGGATCTTTTTGTTAGAGTCATTAATAACTTCAAAGATGCATTTGAAATTCTGCGTTTTATTAGAAGTCATAAAAAAGATGGTTATGGTGCAAGATATACATATATGTAGGAATGTGTATTTGTTATTTTTTAGATAGAAGTAACATCTAATTTTTGATTATATTTAAAAACTTGAATTTAATCTCATCAGTCGACTATAAGTTATTTTATATGCGAATTAAATAAAAGTATGTTCTACAAAATAAAAATGGAAATGAAAAAATTAAAAAAAAGTTTAATAAATTTCCAAAGAAATTCATTTCTTTTTTAAAACAATTTTAACACTGTCATAAATACGCGATTAAATGTATGTTGTTCTTTCTAATGACACTTGCCATAGACAAACTCGCTGATGATGTCAACGATTTTAAACCGATAAGGCATATAGGGCCAAGAGTACGTTTCGCTATTCATGCGTCACACCCTTTTTAAGGGAAGGGGGTTCATTCAAACACCTCATAGACAGGACAGAGGAAAGAGAACAGCCATGTTCCAACCAGAATTTGAACTCAGGACCCCAGATTATGGTTGAATATTTTAATAGACGTGTCGGCATTTCTGCATGTCATTAAAAATTTTGTTACAAAATCTGTATCAAATTAGATTTTTAATTGAAATTGACAGAAATACTAAAATGATTTTAATGTATTTAAAATTATATTTAATGTTTTGAAGTAGAACAAAAATCATTTTTGTGAAATGATAATTTGGAATATTTGAACATCAATCTCCATTAGTAAATCCTAGCGATTACCTATATATGAAAGGCAGTTCTGTTCAATTACACGATTCACCCTTGATATTTGACCATCTATTTACTTAGATAACACCTTCTTTCTTTTTTTCTGAAAGAGGGAAAAAATAACCTAGTTTGATAGATGATTAGCTACAATTAGATAACAGGTGAGTTAAGCATTAATCAGCGTGCTTAGATCATTTCTGAGCTCGTTTCTGTTAGGCGTCTATTTCTTTAATCTTCTTTTATATCTTCTTCACACTAATTGAAAGGAGGCTTGCTTCGGCGAGTTCCGATCATTTCTTATCATACTTTTCAGTATATTATTTAACAACGGAAAGCGTTGCATTAAGCTCAGTCAACATTCAATGAAAAAGTTGGAAACGCTCCTATGGTGTTTACTTGCATTTGACTTCGCCATTCGACAATAACTAATAAGAACATATTTCTATCTCTAAACATAAAACTTAGAAAGGGAAACTTTTTTTCGTGAAAATAATACATGCTGCAAAGTTATGTGTACTATTTGTATATAGAATAAATTATTAAAGCTATAAATCGAATGTTTATATTATAGAATGAATTATTAACTAACTTCATATAATATATTTGTTCATATAATAAAATGAATTATTATTGCTATCTATCAATTCCTGAAATCCTCGAGTGAATTATTAACGTAATATAGCAGATGATTCAAATTGTAGTGAGTTGTTGAGCAAATGTCTTTTGCAATGTCTTTTTATAAAGAAAACCTACCCAAATACAATATATTATGAATCCAATTCCTTTAACAATTCCTTATAATAAGTTTTCCAAATAGTAGTCTTAGTGCTTTACGTGATGGGGAAATCAGATGGAAAAAAATTTCTTTCCAGATCTCTTGTATATTTCAGCTCTTTCTTTTTTTTAAAACTCCGTTCCCCACCACTTTTACGATTTTCAGCTGCATTTACTCTCTCAGCAGGGGAAATCAAGAGCCCATGTAGTCTTGAGAAGTCATAAAAATAAACATAGCCACATAATGGTCTTTGTACACTGTATGAGTGGTCGGCAGAAAAGTTAGCAATTTACTGTAAAATAAGAATCTCACCATTACATATTTTATAATAAGAGATTTCATAACCCCTCCGTGCATAATCATAAGACATAAATATCAGAAATCGTCAGAAAAAAATGATGCAAAACTAACTATTATTTATTTTTTTCAAATTCTTCCAAAAATAAATTTTCTTTTGTGAATACAAAAGAAAATTGACAAATTTCTTGATATTTTGTCGAAAATATTTTTAAAATGTGTAAATTTGCACAAATGCAATTTATTTTTATGGCAGAAACATAATGTTGTGGATATTAAAAATAAAATAAGGAAATAAGCACTGTTCAGTATTGCCGCAGTCGACTAGTGATAAGGTCTTGTCTTCGGAACTGGAGGGTTGCAGGTTCGAGGCTTGGTTCCATCGAAGAACAGCTGTGCAAGCTGGTCTGGTGTGCGTAAAATTTGTCGGTGTCAAACGTCCTCTCACTGGTGTGGTGTGGAAGTTTGAAGAGGGGTGAGTCAGCTCAGATGTCACCCTCGTCATCTGGTCGTGGTTCAAAATTGTGAGGTTCGTCCTAAAATAGCACTAGCATTGTTTCAAAACGGGACGTTAATATAACTGAAAATCTGAAAGGATCACCTGTCTATCAAGTAGCAAGTTTCGCTTGAGTGTAAATGCACTAGCTCACCAACATAATTTCTCAAACCAATATTCTAGTTTTATGTCATATTTTAGTTTTAATTTGCTGTAAAAAAAAGGTGTTGAAATCGCACATTTATTTTTTCTTTCCTTTTTATATTAACTAAACCCCAGCAATTAATCACCAAAGTTCGCTGTCTAAATTTTGTTCGCTAAAAGCATCCAATTAATGATATGTCCGCACATTTATTAAAGAGTACGAAAGAAAGCTCTGGATAGATCATTACAGCTGATATTAATATGTTCAAATGATTTCACTATGTTTTTGCCTTGAAACTTCAATGAAGGTGGTAATATCTGTAATGCTGCATAATGGATTTAATCAAGAATGAAATTAAAAAGAAAAACATTCTTTTGAAAATATTTTTCGGTGGTAGTCGAAAAGAATGTAAATGAAATTCCTGTTCGTATTTTACAGTAAAATAATTGCGTTTCTGTGCATTATATTGTTATTATTAAAAATATTTATTATTCACAATTATTTCAAAAAAGTTTAGAAATAATATTAATTTAATTAATTGAAAAAAGAAAACATTTAAATAATGCATATGCATCAAAAAATTTTTAAACGCTAAAATAGTCGCTATCTCTAGATACACTCATATTTAATTAATTTCATTGTGGACTTGTTAGCTTATGATGAATTAACCTCTATTGTATAATAAAATTAAATGGAAAAAGACTATATATCATAAATTAAATGTAGACCTTACAATAGATCAGCTTATCTTTACCCATATAACTTCCTTTAATATTTTCATAATTTATTACGTTTCTTTATAATGACCTTTTTTCAGCATTTTTTTTTTCATATCTGAAAGTTAAGTATATAATTTATATACCTAACTATTCATGATAAAACAATCGTATTTATGCAATATCTGACATGTAACTTAGCGGTAGAAGTCATTTAACATTTTCCACATTTTGGTAGATGTATCTTCTGCTTTTTTATTTTTAGTTTGTGCTAATATAGTTTGTCATCATCCATTGTTTGTCATTTCAGGCTTTTGAAATATTATCATATCGAGTTTTTTTATTCGCATTGTTAAAGTAATTTTTTACAAAACACCTTTACTTTACTTGATTTATCTGCCATGCTAGTAAAATAAAAGAAATTTTATTATAGATATTTCATGATATGTAAACGAAAACGCTGGATTTGAAAGATATAAAAACATTATGACATTGATTTTGATAGTTAACTTGTTCTAATTTGAGTTGTGAATGAGAAAATAGTATCCTTGGTAAATTATATAAATATTTGGCTAATAGAAATAAGCAATAATTTTAAATGGCGAAACTTATTTTAGTATCCAAGTATGTGGCATATTTCAATATTATATATGTATTAAACTAGCAATACACACACACACACACACACACACACACACACACATATATATATATATATATATATATGAAGTTGTCACACAAGTTTTCATACATAATTTTTATGGTTAAGATATGAGAGTTTTTTTTTTAAACTCCAGATTATTATACGTTGTAAGAAGTGTGTTTTCGGTTTAAATAGAAATATTTACTAAAAATTCTTTAAAAATCATCATCGCAATATTGTTTAATATCACCGTTTCCACAATGCATAGATTTATAAGTTTTAACATGAAACCATTCTGTATTATTTCTTAAGCGTATTACAATGGCGTAGCAAGATTAAGTAACACCCAAAGTAAGAGCATATTTTTTACTCTCCAATAATTAATAATGACATTATCAATCTAAATGGTGCATAGAGCTTGATATTAATGTTAGCCTTAAAATGTGACAAATGTACGCTAATACTTTTGACCTGTGACGTTTCTTAACACTAATATTCGGAAAATATATTCCTGCCCTTCTATGCTTTCTTTTTGTTGCACCACTGCTCAGTTGCTCATTACCCAATTTTAATTTATTTTTTAGCATCATAACTTTCCCGTTGTATTTTTATCCTTTTAGCACCACTCATCACCTTTCATTATCCAAATACCGTGAAAAGCTGTCAACAAGAGAATTAAGAACGTCACCTTCTTAAGACCACTCATTAATAACTGCAGGTGCAAAACGTAATCCCTTATTAAAGAAATAACTAAATGAAAGAGCCTGTCCTAACTAGATTAACAACGCAACCCGCTGATTAAACCAGCGGTCGCCACGCAGCCCATTTAATCAAGTGGACAGCGTAAATACCATATTCTTAACCCCTTGAACCGACAAACCAAATAGAAAAAAAGGTAAAGACTTACCCAAAATATTTTTCTGAGTATTAATTTGTTTCATGGAGAGACTAATGGATAGCTATAAAATTATCAGCCAGCGTCCCAAGAAGAACAGTATTTATGTTTCCTCGCCTTAAAAAGGGAAACTGATTGATTGTTAAGGGCTTTGGCCAGTTAGTATATTGCAGGAACTAAATGAGATGCGACACTCATAAATTAAGATTTCCGTGAGAAATGGGAATGGTGATGGTTTACAAGAGTGAAAAACATCTCTTTTGAAATATTAGGATGGGATTTACGTCAAGAAAATATGATGAAATGCATTGCGTATATGCGTGTGTATTGTGCTGTAAAATGCAAGGATTTTTTTAAATCGATATTTGTCCTTTTTTTTCATAGTTTTATATTTCAAGTAGCCAAAATATTTAAGGATTTTATAGCTTTGAAAGTTATGACAATTCATCTTCTTAATGGTAAGCATAAAATATTTAAATTCAGAAAGTGAAATGAGTGTTATTCCATTCGTACTAAACTATTTACTTTTTGTTTTGATTTGATACATTTATAGAAAGTACAGTTTAAAGTTCCTTTTAAGAAAAAAAAAGCACTCATACATTTTAAAATAGAAAATAGAAAAATAAAAAATATTTTTAAATAAAAAATATATACTATTTTAAGTATATTAGAGTATCCTCATTAAATTATTCATTTGTAAAAAATCTTAAATATTATCATGGAAGCAGTAAATAAGCCCATGTCATAGTTGATTATATACTGATTTAATTTTAATTTTTATATTACATTATTTATAAAAAAGAGAAGTTAAAGCCTTGTTCAAACTTAAATTCATTTATGATAATATATTTTTTATATATATTTGTGACAAATTATAACTTATTATACAAAAATTATTTGTTTTTTCGCTAATTCCAATTTTGAGGGAAAAAATTTGATTTGTTTATATTCTTTGTCCCATTGATGAATTTTACATTTCCTTGAGTAATATTTTGTTTTGGTTATATCATTGCTTATAATTCACCGTAAAAATGAGTAACAGTAACAATATTAATGGTGGTAGCAAACAATGCAGTAACAAAAAGTTAATGAATAAAGATTCTGGTTATTTTGGGTATACAATATATTTCTAGAACATCCTTAAGTAGTAGCCAATGGATATTAGGGTTGCCAGGGTTAAATGAAAAAACTTTTCTGCACATATAAATATATATATATATATATATATATATTAGTTTCATTATACAGTGTGATTTGCTTGATGTTATTGGATCCTAAATTTTATTTAAAGAAAAGTATGATCAATCAATGACTTTATGAGACGTAAAGCTAATTATGAGATGAATTGGCTAACCTTGTGTAAATAAAAAGACGAATTTTCTGCCAATTCATAAACCATAATGTTTAAATGAACGAGATTTCTGTTGTACTTTTGTATCACTTATCAGTATATATTGCATTCCACGAAACTCTTTCATTCAAATACATATTAAGGAACATATTAGCATAATGGTCTAGGATTGATCAGATTGCGTTTATAGTATTGTAAAATAACGTTTTGCATCAATTTTTATACAACTTGTCAATAGTATTTGGAGATGATTTCCGTTCATATGTTTTGGATTTAAATAAAAGATCTTTTACAACTTTTGAATTAAAAACAGTAACCAGAATGAAACTGAATTATCTTCATATGTCAATTTCTTAATTATCTAGTAAATATTTTCTATTCCCTGAGGTAAATTTGATATGAGTTATTTATGATATTCACTTTGAAGCTATCACCTGCATTTGCTTTTAAATTCAGTAAGAAATGGAAAACATCTATTGTACTAGCAAAACACTACTTTGTCTGGTTTTCCACTTTTTTGAATATTTACTTAATCCGATCAATTTATTTTCAAATTTCAGTGATGATTATAAATAATACATTAATAAATGATAAAATACGAGATAAATAATTGATGACTAATTATAATAAGTTATGACTGTAATGATAACTAACAAGTTGACTGTTAACGACATTATTCAGAATCCTTCGTTTTGATTTTGTAAGAATTTCTGTACATAAATAACCCAAAAATTAATATGTCAGTATTTTATCATGAACTGAAATTTAATATGACACCAAATTTATTTAAATCAGTTTTTCTACTCGAAGAATCTAATATTGAAAAATAAAAATATATTTTTGGATTTGAAATTGACTGAAACTATTTTTAAATAACATAAAATTTAAAGAACAGCTGAAATTCCTCTCACGATTTATCCTCCAAACTTTTTTTGAAAGAAACTGCAGTATTAAATACCAGTTCTGGTAAAAGTTGTTGATTTTTTTTTCCTTCTTCAAGAGTCCATTCATTCTCTTCAGCTCAATTTAATTTTCTTTATTAAATCAATACCAGAGCAAACCGAAGCTCGTGATTCAACGCCGTTTTCGTTTTTCCTCCGCAAATGAACACAGGAATCTTTTCGACTTCAATTCCAGAAGAATGTCGATTAGTACATTTTTTCCCCTCTTCTACAAAAAGGAAAAGGGAAGAATACCTTCTCTAGACTAAGAGTCAATGCTTTTCTTAGTAAGGAGGGAAATTCCTTTTCCCCTTAAATGGGCCGATAGAAAAGAGGGAAAAAAAGATATTCCCGTAGAGACACTTGCAGAGAAATAAACCTTCAGAAGTTTCCCTTGATATACAGAATTGCTACATGACTTTCCAGATGGCACTATTTATACTTAACGTTTTTTTTTTCTTCGTTCTTCAGACAGAAAACGGTAAAAAGAAATAGTAGAAACAAGCATTTTCTTTCACGCTACGGCAGTGATAATTGTTTTCAATTTCACGTGCTCTGATACGGAGGATTTTCAGGAATTAAAGTTGGAAAAGGTATTTCGAAATATTTTGGGGAATATTTCATTGTGATACTTTGTCTAAAATAGAAAAAAAAGGAATAAAACGCATAGATTTATTTTTCTGATACAGCTTTGCAATATACCATTTATTTTTAAATAGACTTTATATCATCTTAGAAAAATGTTTTACTATTTGTCAACATTCAAATGTGCTAAAATCAAAGCTAAATAATAAGTCTATTTTCAGTCGAGAAAAACATTGGTTATTTGAATATAAAAAAAAAATCAAAATATTAAAAATAGTTTTGAGTAGGACAAAATATCTTTTTTTCAATTTTGTTCTCGTAAGTATAAAGGACTTTCAGGAAATAGCCTCACGCGAAGTATTTCGAGGAATGTTTTAACGCTTTAGTTTGTCTAAATGTGAAAAATAAAGGAATAAAACTAGCATTGATTTTTTCTGAAAGACAACTTCGCACTGCTATTTATTTTTAGGTAAATTTAATATCAGTTAAGAAGAATGTTTAACTACTCTGTAACTTCCAAATGTCATTATTTAATTCCGCTTAAGAAAAAGGTAGGCTATTTGAACCCAAAAAAATATCAAAATATTAAGACGCGTTTTAGAAATGAGTAAAAGTAAATTTAAATTAAATTAACTTAAATTGTTTTCAATTTCGTGTTCTTTGATATAAATTTTCAGGAAAAAAGTGTAAAAACTTCGCTTGAAGTATTTTAAAGAATATTTCACCTCTATACTTCGTTAACAAGTGAAATAAAAGGAAAAAAATTAGTATAGAGATATTTTTAAAGACAACTTCGCAATATGCCATTCATTAATAGGTTTAGTATCATTTAAAAAAATGGTGAAATATTCTCTAACATTCAGACAAGATAAAAATAAATTTAATATCATTTAAGAAGAAACAGACTAACTTTAAAAAAATCAAAATACTGTGAAAGGTTTTGAAAAGAATAAATTTTATTCAATAAATAGCAGAGTATTTGTTGGATGTTTCCTACAAAATGTTGAACGAAGTAAAGGGAATAATCTTTATAAATATTTAATATTTCTTTCTTTCTTAAAAACATAGTTCTAACATTATTTATTTTGAAATTTGACCTTTTATGTATTTTTAAAAAATGTAATATAAGTAGATGAAATGTAATTAATCTATTTTATTGAAGACGAGTATAAATTTTATATAATAGATATCGTGTATAAGTTAGGTTTTATTTTATTTTTAAATAGAGGGAATCATGTTTTACGTTTTGATGTATGGTATTGCGTATCCAAATGAAAAGCACGCGTCGTTAAACTACAATTTCTCATCCGAACCATCTGCTTTCGTATCTTTGAATTATTGGGCCTTATCGTAAGAGAGTTGCTGTTTACGACTCCTTCTTCATATTCTTCTAAAACTAGATAATCTTGCTGGAATATGGAAATAAATTCGTCTCAGTTTCTGAATCACTTGTTGATAGCCTGAAGAAATATTAAAGAATTCTTTGGGGTATTATATGCAGATAACATAATAAAAAGAGCAACATTCGATGATATGCAAAAATTTCAAAAAAATACTCAATGAATTCTGCCATCGATTTACTTATTAATCAATATTTTTGTTTGATTTACTTGTGGGACTGTAATAAAGAACTAGCTGCCATTTTTGTTTATGAATGAAAATATTATAAAGGACCATGCTGACTTTTCGTATAAATAATCTACTTCTATCGTTGTACAAGAAATAAAGATTTCAGAACCAGTTTGTTGAAACTTTGCTGAAAAAAGGAAGAACTACAACAAGTAGGGCTTTGTTACAAGTTGCCAAATTTATTTAGGAAAGGAATATTTATAATCCCTGATATTCAAAACTTTTATTTAATTTCTATTTACATTAATAATTCGTTAATCAAGAAGCAATTAAGGGCTGTATTAACTAATATTTAGGGAGTACTTTGGTTTTATAAAATTGCTTTCTCAACAAGCAACAATGTCTGTCTTAGTTTTCAAAATTTTGTGAAAGAATGAAAATAATATAAAAATGTGACAAATGTTAATGAATATATCTGAATTTTCCATCACCAGTTATTAATTGCCAAAGTTTTCATCCACTTGTTATAAAATTTAGAAGATAAAAATGGGTAGTGTTGTTGGTTAAAAGACCATATGTTCGATGATGATAATTAAATCCATATATGAATAAACCGATATAATTTAAATCCAAATAATCAATATTACATCAGTTATAATTTAATGGTAGTGGTTTGCAGTCTCTGAAATATATTTCGAGTATTATTTAATTGTTATTCAAATATTCGTTTTATTATTATTATGTCAACTAAATATATTAAACAAAGCTTCAGAGAAAAGTCCATGTCATAGAATTATCATTAGTCAACGAACTGTGAATCTGGTATTATATAGTTCATTAGATATTACCTTAAATTTCCAAAGGTGTTCTGATAGTGAAGACTATTTTTAGTGAAGGCAGCGAAGGATAGTGAGGGCAGCTGTTTTAAAATTTATCAGTATTAGCTGTTCACATTCTATGACAAGAAACTTTGACTCTCATTCAAAGAATCCATAATATTGTCTATTCCTAGAAAAGGACAAATGTCTTTTGATGTATCTAGATAGGTTTTAATTCCATCCCCTATGTTCAACATAACCAAATATTCTATAACATAATATGCCGATACTACTTAACATTACTTGGGTACTGACACGTTAAGAAATTCTTTAATCCTTTGACTGTTTATTTTCAAGTCTTTTCATTGTCAACTTTTCTTTTTCTCTGCTCGTCTTCTGTTATCTTGTAAACAATCAAAGAGAGTTAGGCGGAACTATAATTTACAATATCTACCGAAGCTCTATTTTCTCTTTCGCCGGATAAAATATTGATTATTTCTTCATGGAGCTAAATATTGGATTTATACAATACAAATTTATTAATTCTGATATTGTTCTTTTGCACTTGCAGTAATTAAACGTGCTTACTGAAAGGCTAAACTGGATCGGTAGCTTAAATATGCTTTTTTAATGATTTATATGCACACATTTTTGGATAAATAAATTCAGTTGTCATTAATTAAAAAGGGGTACATTTTGGAGAGAAGCATTGCAAAACATATATAGTAATTTAAATATTTCTTAATTTCTTAAGAGAGGTATTTATTAAAGGTAACAAGAATTTATTCTTGGGATAATATTAACTATTATCACTCCTACGTCTAATTTGACTTCTGTTGTATAAAATGCATTATTTCCGCATTCTTGTTAGATATTGACTCTTATAAAAGGCCTATATAATAACAAAAACTTACCTATTAATTTCCTAACATTTTTTTGTAAATTTTGAAATTGCTATGTCAGATAATATATGTTCAGAATTCCATATTTGTTTAGTTAACTTTAAATTTTAAAAAATCTTAGATTAAGAGTAGATGATTCATTTATTTTCTAATGAACAAAATGATTTAAATTCTATTTTTTATAATAATTCAATATGTTTATTTCCAGGTTGTCTACTGTCAAGATCCCGTATTTATTTGAGGACGGGCATTTCTGAAGCATTTCAACATGCGATTTCACTAACTTCCTACATGTAAATATGAATTTATGTTTTAAAACTTGAATCACCAACATTTTTAATAGTTAATAGAAAATGAGTATTTAATAATGAATTATTATGATTCATCCACACAAATGAATGAAAAAATCTTGATAATAGTGCATTAATATATCCTTCGTAAATTTTAATGTACTTTAATCATAATTACTACGTCTCGTGAGATAGAGGGAGGTTCTTAAAATTTTACAATAATTTTAACGGAATTTCTCAGCTCAAGAGATCATTACAATTAAATATTTATAGCTTCTATGTAACACATAATCTAAAGCTAAACAGTTTTAATAAAGTGTAAAGCTTGTTAATTAACAAAATTGTGAAAATTATTTGAATCATCAAAATAATGAAACAATTATTTAAGATTAAATAATTCAATTATCTTTAATGCCTTTATTTTGCCAAATTCTTATCTGAAGTTACAATTGCGTATTAAAATCGTTAATAAATGACTAAAATATTCTAATTTTTATGCATTTTTAAGATAATGAAATCAAGATTTGAGTGATTTTACAGAGCAAAAAAAAGGAAGAAAGAACGTATTTTATATTTAATTGTTAGTTGCATTAATTTTCTCATTAGAAGTATTAGGAAACATTTTACTTCGAAGATGAATTTCAATCACAGTACATAAAATAAAAAAGAAGAATGTAGTTAATGATATATTTTTATTTAGTGAAGCCACATCTTATTTCTTTTATTTAATTGGTAATCCATTTTGTGATTTTATTTAAATGTTATAGCGGTAGTTAGATGAGATAAATTAAAAATAATCGTTAATTTGAATCCGATGATCATGTCATTTTGTTTCATATGACTTTGGCTTCACGGATGTTATTAAGTCCAAATTGGATGTTTTAAAATAGCCATATTTTGAAATACCAAGATATATATACCACTGTTCAAAAATTAAATTTAGATGTAGAATTTTGATTCTCAAATAAACACTGGGAAGATAATGTGTTTTTTTAATGTGTTAATGTGTAATTTTTTTGAAACACTTCACTGTAAATTATCCAAATAAACGGTTTTAATAATTATTTTCGAAAACATTTGGAATTATAAAACTTTTTCAGTGTTTTGAGAAAGAAACTCGCAGAGTTAGTTTTAAAGGCTTTCTATTCTCTGTATGTTGCATGAAGATAATATTTCTTATCATCAAACATACCTCCTAATCCTCATATCTTCCTCCTTATCTGTCTCCTATCCTTATCTGTGGCATGTTTCAAACATGTTTTCATGCATTCTTTTCAAGTCTCATAATTCTTTTAACGAACATAAAATATTTCGCTAGTTTGGAAAAGTGGTAATAGCATTTCCCACCTTTAGATAGACTTCTGAACTCCAACGATATTTTGATTTGAAGACTGATAGGTTCATGCGAAAATCAGCTTCTTCCTGCATACAGCCGACCACCTCGCCACAACTGTACGTAGCAGTATAGACAGGATTTGTTGTAGTAAACCGCTGTCTTTAGTACTGTTCATAGTTATATTGACCGATCCGTCAAACTAACATTCTCTTCGAGGTAGTTAATTACTATCCTTCTTCTTCACCTTCACACTCTCAAACAGTTTGTAAAAAACTGACAATATTTAACATCATGTCCTTTAGGGTTTTGGATTAACTGGTAGCATCAGTACTGTACTTAAATCATTATTTTCAATCTTCAGGTGGTTTTTTTTCTTCTCAACTTTGAGATAAACAGTATCAATTTCTCCATGCGAAAATTCACTAATGTGTAAAATATTCCTAGAATTGATCAGCATTTAATTAGTTTTTTTTTCTATGACAAATTTAATTTTACATTTGAAATTTAATTATTATAAAAATGATGGGTTTTGAATTTAGTTAAAAATATAACATACAAGCAGTTTAAAAAGATATGTGACACATGTATAAAATATAAACAGTTTAAACACATATTAAGAACATGTATAATAACAATCATTTTTGCAATACAAATGTTATAAAATCATAGTTTTTGAGTTTGATTAAAAATATAAAATATAAATCGTTTCAATAGGTTTTAGATACAAGTATAATGCAATATAAATGAATATATTTCTACAAAATTATTTTTTCAATTTATATCAGTTTTCTAAGTATATTTAAAATGCATTTTGAACAGTCGTTAAAATGTTTTCTTAACTTAAATTT
>JAPMOQ010008021.1:2651728-2687993 GCA_026543055.1 Argiope trifasciata | reverse complement strand
TTTCAACGTCACAAATATACGATGAATTGTGAGGGGGGAGTCTTTTATGTTTGTGAGCTTTAAATTATGAACTTGGATACAAGGAAATCGGATACTGATCCGGTCATTCACTTACTCGTAAAATGGAGAACTGTTGTTGTTCTGTTACTCGGCACATGATATATGAACTGCTCTAATTAAAAGCTGGAAACAAGGGTAACATTGTGTTATTCTAAAACTTGTTTTAATGAATACGGGTTAAGGTTTTATTTTATTCTGAATTTTAATCGCGTATATGATTAAGATATTCTTCAACATAGTATTTAATATTTTGTTTACAAAATCATTAAATTATTAATACACAATCTTAAAATCTGTTTTCAGAGATTTTCAGTGTTGCACGAAATTAACAGTTTATAATTTTTGGTTTTTGTGGCATGTTTGCGAAAAAAATTGGCAGCAAATATTTATATAATAATTAATATCCGTCTTTTATTTTTTCGCTGTGTTTGATAATTTTAGCCATTTATCAATTTAAATGATAAATAAAGAAAATAATAAATAATTTCTATAGGACTTAATGTAGTTTCTTAGAAACCCTTTCAATTTTTATGATAAAAACTTTAGACATCTAAATAAAGTTGTCCTCCATATCTCTGCCATTTGTACTACCGTTTGTATATGCGCAGAGCATTTTATTTCATTTCTGCAATAGTAACCTACAAAAATGCAGCATTCTAGATCTTTGAATATTTTATCCAAGAAGCTAGTGATATTGTTACATTAGAATGCAATTAATCCAGAATACATTTAAATTTTTTAGACAAATTTAAATTTAAAATACATGCATAAAAAAGATACATTTTCTGTTATTACCATATACTTTTGTATTTTAGAACTGAAAATTGAATAAAATTATTTGGCCGATTTTCATATATAATGCTATAATGACATTTATTGTAATATCATTGTGACTGAATTCATTTACAATGTAATTACAATACTAGCTACGACTGTAACTCCTTCCATATTTTTACTGGTGATCTTCTTTGAGTTGCTTAGTCTCCAAATGAGGTCACACACTTCTAGAACTTCAGAAAACTAAATAACTACTGTGGTATCTTCATTATTTTATTCTGATTAAAAATACTTGAATCATATCATTTTTCACATAGCATCAAAATAAAAATTTGGATTCAACTAAGTTAAGTTTGAAGTAAATTTGTTACTTCGGTCCAATGGCATCTGTTTGAGAGATGAAATATACTCTATAAATTTTCTTTCTTTTGTTTCGCATCAAATTTATAATACTTACACCAAAACATGTCTCAAGTAGCAACAAAACAGTGCTTTATCGAACTATAATTTGAATTAATTTTGATTGAATTGGTAAAATGTGTTTAAGCTTCGGAAAAGAATAATTTATCCAAGTTTGAAATACGATTCCTCCAAGGGTCCTGCCATGTGTATGGGCCTGGCGTTAAATTTGACGATGAGAGTCAAATGCCTTCCCACTGGTATGGTAAGGGGTTTGTGGGCGAATTTTAACACATGTAACATCGCTATCATCTGATAACGGCATAAAATTGCTTGATCCATTCCAAAATATCTCCCAAACCTTTTTTAAAAACACGTAGCTAATATACCTAATCTTTACCTAACGATTAACATTATTTTCATGATATACTTAGGTTATCTTATATACTTAGGTCTCTCAAAGTGACACAACTGTCTTGCAGCTTGTATAATGCAACAAGGACATCCATTTCACGGATAACAGTTAAGCAGAGACTTAATGCAGGTGGCCTGTATGCAAGACGCCTTGTAATCTGTATCCCTTTGACTGTGAACCACATAATGGTCTATCTAAGATTTTGTTGTTTTACACCTGCCTTGGACAAAGGATGTTTGAGAGCGGATTCTCTTCAGTGATGAGTCGCGATTCAGTCTGGGCAGTGACTCGAGGCGTATTCTCATCTGGAGAGAACCCTGGAGGCCTGTAAAGCTGTCGAAAATGACTACTATGGAGGAGCTGGTCTGATGATCTAGGACCTTTCTGTACATTGTTGTATCTATCTTCATGTGTTCGATAATGATACTCTGATAGGTCTGCAGTATAGGGACAAGATCCTTGCTCCCTATGTAAGACTTCTCCACGGAACATAATGACAAAATTTCTTCTTTATGGGCGATAATGACCGTCCATATAGAGCCCATTTGGTGGATAAATATCGTGAATCGGAGGATATTCACGATTGGAGTGATCTGAGATCTTCTCCCTGACCTTAATCCCATCGACAGGTATGGGGCGACCTTGGTCAATCAATTGCAGCTCGAACACAAACTCCAACGACTATTCATGAGTTCAAAGACGTCTTGGTACAAAATTAGCATGGTTTCCGCAGATATTGATAAGGACCTTGGAAAAATAGCATGAAGCTCCGATGTGTACAGCCGTCAGAGTTGTATAGCTGTTAGAGGCGACCATACAACCTATTACACATGTGTTTTTTTTTACTGACAGGGTGTTACTTAGCTACTGTGCTGCACAAGTGTCTAGTTTTAAAATTTCGGGTCTCAGTTAGACCATTTTTGTTTTCTTATGTTATATATTTATATCAGATTATATATTGGCCAGGTTTGGTTTCATATGCTTTGTTAATGTTTTTTTAATTCCAAAACCATTCGTCCCTTTAATTGTTTTCACCAGTGTAAATCATTCCTAATTATAAATTTAAATTTGAATCTTGCAATATTCTTGGCACAATATTTATTTAATTCGGATTGAAACTTAGAATACCAATGTTCTTTATCATTGACTTTTATTGATCTAAGAACTACAACCCATCCTTTTTAGTTTCTCGGTAATCAACTAAGTAAAACACTGATACCCTCGTCAGTCGCCCAATTACTAAACAAGAACCAGCTCTTCGATACCAATAAGACTTTTTTTCCTTAGATTGTTTTGTTTAGTTTTGCGAGTCCTCAATTAACTGACTCCCTCTTTTTTCTTTATAGATCTAAGCACTCTGTTCGGCATTTTAGCCAATCGCAGTGATGAAATCAAATGTAAAAATAAGAAGAAAAAAACTATTGTAACACAAAATAATCATTTTATTTTTGAAATAATAAATTCTCTCTTTCAAAGAATGGGCATGCATTTTTCGATGAAAGGATAAATATTATTTTGTCATAAGAATAATATTTTTATTTTATGGAAATTAATATTAGGCATATCATGAACTATATGTAATGTCAAATAGTGCATTTCTGGAAAAATAATATCACTTCTATAAAATCTTGCTGAATAACTTTTGTTATTATTTATATAAAAGTAATTTTCAAAAATTATAGGCACGTTCTTTCTTAACAATCTCAAATGTATTAGTACTGAATAAATATGAGATAATATAAATCTGAAACATTTAATGATTTAAAAATAACGCTGTTTTTTGAAAATGACTAATTCATTCATTTTTTGCCATATGGTTTGGTACTTTGTTACGTTTTCATTAACTGAATACGAACGTTATATAATATTTTATTGTATACCATTTAATTTAAGATGAACTTCTGGTATATTTTTATTTAATATGAAACATTTCTTTATTTATAATAAACGCTAATTAAAATAAATTAATGGCTCATTTTTTTCATAAGTAAGAAAAAAAGAAAAAAATAATTATTTGACTTCCAAATTTAAGACCTTTTTTAATTTACTTCTAAACAAATATATATATTTTTTATAATTGTGATTTGCTATTTCTTTCAAAATGCCTTTGCTATCTTTAATATCTAGCATAAAAATAATGACTTATAAAACGATAGAAGATACAAATTAAGTAGTTGTTATGTATCTGTTGTATGCACATAATATTATAGCACATATTTTAGAAGCCATTTGCTTTATTGTTACACTTGTATTACATTGTATTATTACATGAGGGGTTCGCGAACCTACTAAGCTTTCAGAAAGATTTCCCTCTGGTCATGTAATCTCATAAATGGAAACAAAAATAATACCTACGTTGATCGAAACATTTCCACCTTATACAAGATGAAATAGTTTATTAACATTTACTGCATGATTATCAAAGAGTATTTTAGAATTTTGTTATAATCTGCGCAATTTGATTTTTTAGATGGGAATAATATCAATATATTGAAAAATAGTTATGACAAATAATTAATATATCAAATTTTACAAACCTTTCTTTTCCGAGTGCGTCAAATAATTAAAATTCTACGTGTATAAAGATTATTTGTTCTCAATTTTGAGAATTCTGAAATATTAATTATTATTTATAGTATTATAAACAATTTGATTAAAACTCCAAAACTGTGTGAGATGTCGTTTGTCTGACTTCATTTCTTTGATGCGACATATTAAGCACTTTGGGCTGTATAATATACATACTTTTTGTTAAGTACTATTTAATTACGCATTAAATTATTCCGTTTTAGAATGCAACTGATAGTTTGAACTATTTTTTTCTTTTCTTTCTTTTTTGTTTGCCTGTTATATCGCTACAAACTTGTAATGTTGCTTTCTAGCCCAGTTGGTTCAATCACTGGAAGGACAGCTTTACGATCAGCTCTGTTGGATGCTGATCGAATGCCGCGTCAGTGATCTTTGAGCTTGGTGACAAACTTTGCAATCATATGGCAACTTTGCGACAAATAGCAGTTTGATAATAAAACAGATAGTACTACAAACTTTCAGAATTTTATTAGTTGAGTCAATAGGAATTTAGATTAGCCTGCTTGTTTCAGAACATTCTCTGCTCGCCTCCTGGGAACCATAAAAGACCTGCAGTCTCAAACTTCAGTTACTCACGAAAGGAGCAAGCAAGAGCATAGCGAAGCAACATAATTATCATTATCATTAACAATAAATATCACAACACTATTGTCTAAAGTTACGGCAACTAAAAACAGAGAATTTGCGTTTAGGAAAATTTGATTCTGACAGCAGATAATAGTTGCAATATATGTTAACCTTGGTTATAAAAAAGTATTTAAAATTGTAATCACAGAAACTCAGTTTAATTACTTTATTATCCAACTGAAGGGTGTCCTGTTCAATTGAAATTTCAACTCATAGATGGAAAAGATTTTGCCTTCCAACAAAGCTGGAAAGCGTTTTACTTGAAATAAAATAATTAATGAGTAATTATTCTAACAATTCGTTTTCTGCAATTATAAGAATAGACAAATACAAAGGACATATAAGAAAAGCTGTTAAAAATCCATCCCTGATAAGAAATATCTAAAGATGATTCACTGATAAGAAAAATGATGAATGTCATTGATTTTTTCTGTTTCTTTTGTTTTTTCTCCATTATTCTTGGAGTATTTTTCCAAATTATTTTGTCATTAAACTATATAGAAAATTCTAATGCATTTCATATACCGTATTTTTAATAAAATTGCAATAAATGAATGGCATCATTGTGAAAGGTTTGAGAATAATGGAATTACACCTGTTTTGATTCTCTAAACAACTCATGAATTGTAAAAAAAAATCGCTTAGCGATAAGGGATATTTTAGGAGCTTTCACATTGTGAAAATTACCTTCTATCGCTAACTTTATTACTGAAGAAAACTGGTTATGGTTATCAAAACTGGCATTGAATTGACTTTGCTTTGATTATCAAAATTGACATTTAGCATTTTAAAATGTATGCTTCTTTACCATTTTTAAAATTCTAAAATGCGAATGTTTGCTGAAAAATATTTCCAAGTTATTAAAATTATTGGAATTGGTTTATTATAATAACCCAATTGATAAATCCTCTATAATTTTGTAAAATTCTTGGCATCTTATTTGTAACAGATCTTGGCGATCTTGCCCAAATCTGTAAATAACACGAAATTGTAAATATATTGACATCTTGCTTACAAACAAAACCCCTCAAGAACTCAAAATTATCAAGTAAATTCATTCTCTTGGAGTTCTTATTGCATTTTGAAAATCACCAAGAATATCCGATGATAGTAAAAAGAAACAAGTATTAAAAATGGAAGTAAGAATTTAATTCTCTGATACTAATCCAGTTAACAGACACTGATTCATTATTCGATCTTACACAGTACTAATGCTATTAAAATAAATTAAAATATTTAAGTTCCTAATTGTATACTTCAGCAAGCAGATACGACTTTCATTGTATTATTATTTCATCCTGAAAAAAATTAATTTATTTCCATTTAAAATATTTTTCTTTAGTCCTTAAATATCCTTTTCACTGATACTGAATATTTCTTCTGAAGTAATAAACTGTAAAGTATTACATTACAGGCATTCAAAATGCCTCTTTATTACTTATCCCTAGAAAGGTAATATAGTTGTTATTTCAAACTCGTATCCACGATTTTTTGCCTTAAAATTATTAAAAAGTCTATTAATTTTTTTAAAATTTTTTATTTCTTTTCTCATCAAGACATGTCGCTTTCATGAACAAATTTAATTACCGTTATCACGCATTGTTTCATTATTTTCTGCCCTTTTGCCCAAATTGCCTGACCTTAATTAACCCGTTTTAATATTAATTACGATACAAAAAAAAATGAAACTTCCTTTAACAAGCTTAGGATAGTTTTTAGAAACACTTTACGAAAGAAATTATCCATTTTTGTCATTCCCACAGGCTAATTATTTCAAGAGAGATTAAATTTCAAGGCACTTTCTATACAAAGAAAATGCTTTGGATTTAATTATATTAAAAAACACTTTTTGATTCCTTCATCGAAATAAAATTATTGTTGTAGTATCTGAATATATGAAAATTTAATAAAACGTTTTATAAATCTAATAACTTGAAGTACTTATTATTTTACTTTTTCCTGTATTTTAATCCTCATTTCACTTTATATGTCAATGAGTAAATTCCGTTTTGTGAATTATTTTTGAAAAATGAGGAATTTTGTTTCATGCATATTTTTATTCAATCTGAATTTTAAATTTCATAATTCTCATCGTGTAATTCATTTCTTCAACTTTACTGTTTTGAGATTTATGTCCTTCAGTTAAGTGGAAGTGATATGTAAAATAAATAAAAAATATCGATTGTTACAAGTAAATTATTTTCAATCAAATGACTATGCCCCAAAAAGAGTTCCATCAAGATTCAAGGATTTCACACATTTCTAAGATCCACTCTAAAAATAAATGTTCATTAGAAAATGTAGAAAAACAGTATAATATGGTACTTAACCTGACACAAGAAAGTCAAACTATTTAAACAAATCATAAATGTCAGTGTCCTGGCATAAGAGCAGTTTACCTTCACCTTGATCTGGGCATCTTGAGTTCGAGTTATGCTTCTTTTGAGTTCTATATGTGAGGTGTGGGAATGTATCCCTTTTTAAAAAAGGGTTGTGCAAGCGAATGTTATACCTAAGTCGTACGCTTGGCCCCTTTTGGCACTATTGGAAAAACAAGAGAAGCTCAATCGGCTTAAATCGATGCTGATAATTGCCAGAGAGCTTATGTTCCAACAACATAAAAGTAAATTGAACATATATTTCTAGCGGAAGTATGTAAAATAGCAAACTTTGGAGCAATTTCAGCATTTGCTGACTGCTCACAATATTGGATCAGGAAAACGTGACTGCTCTAAAGTTTCTTGAAGAAATATTGTTACATTAAAACTTGAAAAGGGCAATAGAATCAGCAGTGTCAACGGTTTCTTTTTGTAGCAGTTGATTTGTTCTAGCTTCTATTTTGGTGATGCCTGATTTCGTACGCATCGCATGGTACATGTCAATTGCTATTAAAGTTATGCTGTTCTGATAGAGATGAGTTCATTAATGTCTTGTATTTGAGGTTTTGTGTGAAATCTGTTTACTAAGGAGATGTTCCCGAAAACATACGTCCTTTTGCTCCACTTGCATGAATTATAATGGTCTTCATTTCACCATATATATCTAACATTCTCGCCAGAACCTTTTGTTATTTGTAAGGCCTATTTTTTATTTACCTTACCGTCAACAAAAAATAATATATTTTTTTTAATTGGCATTTATCTATCAGCTATTCAAGCCAAGTGAGCGTATTTTATACTTTCAGTTATTCAATTAGGGCTAAGAGTACGTCTTAGCTAACTCATGCATGCCATTCGCTTGCACAACTCCTTTTAATGGGGTGGGGCACAATCACACACCTCAAAAAAGGGAATTCAGATGAACAACCACACCAGTACCAGGATTTGAACCCTGACTCCCAGATCATGGGAAGAATCGCTGCTCCTATGCCAATACGCCAGCAGGAGTACAGTAAAAATTATTTTAAGATGAATGAATACAAATTTTAGAATATATTTACATGAAAATATAAAATTTATAAATTATTGAAAATACATCAAGAATAAATAAATAAAAGTAATTAGAGGTAAGACAGTTAATAGCTAATAATAATACAGCTCCATTTAAAAAAAAGAAAAAAAAATGAAAGATAAAGTCAGGAATAAGTAATGCAAAAATATAAATGTTTCGCCAAGATGCGATGGACAATCTCCGGAACACGTCTGGATCTTAATCAAATTATTCCAAGCAGATGAAAACTGTTAGGGATCTTTTTCTAATAATTCTGGAGTTAGTACATACAATTAACAAAAAAGAATTCTTTCAATGTTGATACGTTAAAAATTCATTCACTGCATGAAAATTCATTCACTGCATTTGTCTGAACTGATTTCTGAATTACTTCATACGCTCTAAAAACCAATTGAACGCCTTATTTCTTTTCATTTCAATTTGCCGTTTCTATACTCAAATTTAATTATTCTGCATTAAGAATCTGTTTATTTTTACTTGAGATCAATAGTGTTAAGTAAAATATCTTAGTATCATTTAATTCGTTGTATTTTAATAAACATGAAAATCTAGCTTAACATTACTGAATTTACTACTTGCTGCAGTGGCTCTGTCTTTGAACTTCATCCAAAAAAATTACTGAAACATATTTTTCTAGAAGATATATGGTTTCATGAAATGGGATCTAATTGAAGTAAGCTGCGAGTGAAAATGAAACTAGCTTCTTTTATTTGTATCGCATCGATTCATTTCACGAAAAGGTTTCATTTCTCTTGAGGGAAAATGATTGCTATGTAATGAGTATTTGATTACTGTACAAAAAGCGTAAAAATATTCCGTACCATTTTTTTATATGTAAATGAGAAAGCTTTATAATAAGCCATTGTAGTTATAAATCTTTGTCCGATGTAAGCATGACGTAAGCTTTTGTTGAAGATTGTCATAAAATATCCATTTGCTGTATAAAGGTTTTATGTTAAGCGAAAACAAATCGTTTATCAGACTTCTTGAAATACTTTATGAAAGAAATGATTGAACTTTCCCACTGCTGAGAAGCTGACTATTATTTAGGAAATGCCATCAGTGTCTGAATATTTGCACTACAAGCATTCTGATGTAGCACTTAAGATAAATATATTGTGTTTCTAAGAAAATACGTGATTTATGGCACAAAACAATAACACAGCTCTTGTAGAAGATTCAAATAATAATAAAACTGGAGTGATTGCTTCAATATTGAAAAGTACTTTAACATGGGCAATATTTTAATTTTGAGAATTTATCGGTGGATTACGCAGTTTCACAATAATTATTTTGCAAAGGTTTTATTACAGCTTTTGTCAACTTCTGCTTAGTACTGAAAATCACAATGAATCACTGCAAATAAGTATTATAAACTTATAGTCTAAATCTTTTGAAGGAAATTTCACAATTGTATTGAATTTTGCTAACTTTATAAAGGTATCAGTGTTAAATTCCTCGCATTAAAAAGAATGGTTTAACATAATAATGGCTCAATATCTAATTTCTGTGTCATTAGATGTATGTGTATATCTCATATTAAACTCAGATGCTAGATCCGATTCACTCCGATACTAACCGATTCACTCCGACACTTGCCGATTCACACCGAATTACTCATTCACTCCGACACTAGCCGAAAATCATTTTTTAACTTTTATACCTAGACATATATTTTCAACTGGAGATGTAAAGAATTTTATTGGATGCTCTTTGCGCCACCTTATAAAATGGTACAAGAATTGGGCAGAATGATTTTTTCCCTTTCTCGATCCTGTTAGGCATAGTTGTATAAAATTGTATTGACACACGTATATTATGGACAAAAGCAGAGTATTTGCTCATTACTTTTGAGAATCAGTTAATAAAGTGGTACAAGAATTGAGAAGGATTATTTTTTTTCACATCCTCGGTCCTGTTTGGCTTAGTAAACAAGATTGTTTTTGCACACAAATACTCTGAACAAAAAGCATTTGTTCTTAACTTGTGGGAATCATCACCTATTCAATTAACATATATTATCCACAAAGCCAGGTATTATACAAGTGTAATTAAAAAAGCTCAAAGACAAATCTGGGAATTCCTAGAACATAAATAAGCAACAAATAATATTTTAAACTACGTAAACCGATTCGAATTCAAGTAAACTTATTAGCTGCTTTGCAAAGAAACTTCAGATTGGAAGGCTTAATTGTGTGGCAATATTCACTGCGGAATATGAAATTTTAGTTACAAAATTATGCAACTATAATAATGTTATTTTAAAAGCAACAATATCTGTTTTGATTCATTTCTTGCTAAATTTATACAAGCATTTCGGGATTTAGTTCTCGTTACAAAAAACTGCAGCTAAAAATGCAATATCTAGCAAATGATGAATATCTGATGAATAGCACACTACAGACTTTTGATTTCACAAAATTAATGATAAAAGCATTATGTGGGGGCTTTTATAGCTCATTACATTTTTTTTTCTTCTTCGTAGTTTTTTACTATTCAACTGTCTTCAATTACTTTCTCTGACATTACAATCCAAAACAAAATCACTGATACATATTTAATGTAATAAATATGCAATGTAACTAATATAACTAAAATTTATATTTGCTACTTACATTTCTTTTATGGACAGAACATTCAGAAATGAATAGAAACATCTGTCTCTTTATGTTATCACTGAAATAACACAATAACTTTTTAATAACATATTTTCTTCATCTGTTTTTCTATTTTCCCATTTTTGATGGATTACTGAAAGAGTCATGAATTTGCGATCAATAGTTGTGGGCTTAAAGGCATAAAATGAACCATACATCACTCTCGTGCATGCCCAAGCAATTCCCAAGAAAAGTTCTGTCGTAGCTAACCTCTCTTGATAAATTAAAGCCGCATCATGCGAAGACGAGAGTTTGACAGTTTCTAGAATGGTAAAATTAATGATGGTTGTCATGAAAATCGACTAGATGTATTGGCTTCTGAAAGAGAGTATCTTTAGCATGTTGTCATAAGGAATGCTCTTTTAGAGCTATGAAATAAGAGAAGCATAATTAATATGCCATTGCGTAATTATTATTTTGATGCAAAAGGTTCAATTTTTTCTTGTAATCTCACTATTTTTTTATGTTATAAGATAGATATTTGTAAAACAGAACAGCATGTTTTGTATTTTATTTCAGATAAATTAGAACTAAAACGTCTAACAATCCATAAACATTGGTTTCATGAGTTATATAATGAATGCTACTCTAATAAATTTTATTCTGATAATGCAGAATCATGACAACTTTCGTACATACATTTTAATACGATTCTATTCTAATTAAATTTGATGAAAAATCCGTGCAGTAAATTCTGTTTATCTATTTTTTACACATTGTTATCGTACTTACATGTTCTAAATATTCTTTTTTTTATTTTTACCTGACCTAATTTACCCAAAGGGTGTAAATCTGACACAAATCAGATATAGATATTTTCAATACCTTTAAACCACATCCACAGAGATAGATGTAAATGAAATAACAATATATGTATGAGTCTAACTTTTTGTGTGGAATATGTGTGATTGTCTGCCTGCATGGAGTGCATGTACGTGTATGCGCATGTCTGCAAGTATATATGCGTGTGTCTGTCTGTGAATATATGCATGTGTCTTTTTGTATGTATGTGGATGTCTGTCTATGCGGATATATGTTTGTGCGGAGTATGTGCGTATGATCGTGTGATTTTGTGGATTGTGTGTGTTTGTCTGTCTGTATGTTTGTATAATCGTCTGTCTGCGTGTGTCTGTTTATGTAGAATATGTGTACGAGCGTGTCCATATGTCTGGTCGTCTGTGATGAGTGCGTGTATGTCTATCTTTCTATTTTGTGGATGTGTATGTATGTGCAATAAATATGTGTCTGTGTGGTATATGAGGCGATTTATGTATATTAATCAATTTATCTCATTGAAGGCTATTCTCAATAATAATCGATAATCACATTGCTTGTATTATACAAAATTTAAAAAAAATATATAAGATCATGAAAATTAGTAATTATATAGTAAAATTAAGAAATAGAAAGGAATCAATCAGCGTATGTATTAGTAAATAAAATAATAATCGAAACTTATATAAACATGAAAACTTTTTGAAATAAAAAATATATACATACTCATGAGTATAAATTTATAAATCTCACCTTACAATGGCAAAGAACACGTAATCCCATGCACCCTGGCCACATTCTTTGTGCACTGAATTACATAAAGTGACCGACGTGAGTCTTCTGCAAATTCCTGAAGTTTGATCTAATAATATTATTTGAAATAAAAAAAAACCTAATAATTACTCATTTGATACAATTTTTTAATTAACCCCGTTTTAGACACTGGTCACTCCAGATTTAAAAATAAAAGATAAAAATTAAATAATGAAATACTAATTATGTTTATACAAGATATGTTCAAAGGAAAAGGTACGAAACGTCGTAACAACATAACCGTTAACATATTTGCCTATGTCTTTAAGGGAAAACGTAGCGAAAGATCTAGGTATGCGATAGGAGTCGCTGGTATAGATTGGAGCATGCGTGGTATTCCGCATGGGCAGGAGAGTGTAGAGAATCTTATAAAGAGCCTCGTCTTATTGGAGTGGCAATGCTTTGCTTGTTGAATTTCTCTAGCACAGAAGAACCATTAACGTCGATGTTTAATCTGAGACACTCAGAAAACTACGCAGGTCCATCAAAAACAAAAGATCAGGGCTCCTCCAATGGCAACGCTCGTCCACACGACTCTGAGGAACTGGCCAAATTCAAATGGAAGCAGCTAAAAATTTCACCCTGCAGCCCAGATATGTCACCCTGACATTTTCATGTGCTCGGTCCCCTGAAAAGACATCGGAAACGAAAACGCTTCGATTCGGACGGAGAACTCAAGGACCCTGCGAAAGACTAAATCTTGTCATGGCCACACGAGTTCTTTGAACAAGCGATCCTTCGACTGCTTTATCAATGGGATCACTGTGCTCAGATCTATAGTGCATACTTCCCTTATATCCATACTGTAGTTTCATACACTTTCATCTGAACACCTCTTGTATGAAAACAACCTCAAAAGTTATTTTCAGATAATTTATAAAACAATTCTACTGAGACTTAATTACGTAAATTTATGTAATTGTATTAGCTTTTAACAACTCCAATTTATTTCAATGGTTTGCCTCAACTGAAGAAAATGACTAATAAAATTACACAAAAAACAAATAAAAACACTTTTAATAAGGCGAAACTTTGTTTTAAATAACTTCATTTCTACCTATTGCAAGAATTTTATCATGCATTTATAAAACCCATCCAGAACTGGAGGTGAGCTAAAATAAATAATCCCTTTAATTAATTTACTGATGAAAAAAGTTCAATTCATTTCTTGATGAATACTAATTAAATCTTTCTAATGAATAAATATAAGGAAGATAAATGTATTCTATGATATTTTTTCAGGAAAAATACCAGCGCTCCGTATTATTCAATTAACATTGATAAATTTTCTTGAAGGATGCTACACTAATTAAAAAACTTAATGGTGAAATTAAATTTAATGCACAAGATAAATAAGGAAGTCCGTGTTATTCCTCTTCAAACCCATTTGTCAGTCTATACTTTTTATACTCAGTATCTCAGAAATGCTCGTTAATTATTGTTTACATCTTGAATTGTTTTGTATGTGCAGTTTGATATAGTTGTGGGGAAATAAAATCTTTAAATAGTCTTCAGATCTCAAAATTTAACTGTCACTATTTTGTCAGATGAATTTAGAAAATATGTTGGATTTGCTCAAGAGACTGATTATACTAACTCCACTAAACATAATATTTTGTATCAATAAAAAAAATTAATGTATATCTGAAACAGTTCAAATTCAAGAAATTGCTTTGAAATTAGTTTCTAAATAATAAAATGTTTCTAAGAAATAATTAATACACTCGCAAAAGTATTTTATTAAATAAAAAAGTATTTCATCCTTACAGATTACATCACTGAATTTTTTTGTCTCAGCAACATTAATGCATTTATAAAATTAGTAACGTCTTAAAAGATATACATGCATTATTCCAAAATTATTTCCATTTCACAGATGAAAAGACCTTATTTATTGGTAAGGAAAATATTTTTACTACTGATAGGGAAAATATTTTTTCACAGTGTTAATGTATTATTATGACTCTGATAGTGATTTCTCCCGGGGACAGTTACTAGTAAAAGGTACACAGGGATCTTTTTTTTTTAAATATTTCTTTAGGTCAGCATTTTTTGTTACTTCACTCGGAGAAGGAAATCCGCTAACTAAAGCTTTCTTACAAAAGCTTCAGACCCTCTTCACTTTTGAACTTTTGAACGACAGCATCTTTAATCGTGAAAGTAGTCCAAAGTTGAGCAAAATTAATATACGCTGTATAGTCGAGCGAATTACAGCTCCGTCTAATAGTAAAATCAGTTGTTAACCGTTTCATCTCATAAATGGTACAAAATAGAAAGAAAATGATTGTTTCGAAACTGTAGATTTTGATTTGATAAATAATGGCATAAGATGTACATTATTAATTAGATCAATACACTCAAAATGCAAAATGATTTGTTCCTGCCTTTTCAAACTGTGACGTCATAAAGCAAATTAAATGTGTAAAAACAACTATTCTTCACAAGATATTTTTATTTTCGTTCCTCGCACTGTTATTTAACCTTTACAATACTAATTTATACCGCTGTCTGAATTTCACTTTGGCATATATTTTTAGTAGATCAGTTGTTCCGAAAGCTTAAGCAACATGTAATATATTGCAAAAGGTCCTGCAATGCTGCTCAAAAGGCCTATACTTGCGGCTTAAATTATTTTAACAGGAAAAAATAAATTGTTGTATGTTTTTCGTTTAAAAATTAATATGTTCTCCTTTTATCAATGTTCCGTAACACAAAAGAAATGTATATTTCAGAATATAAATGTATTTTGCTCTCAGTCTTAATATGTATTAGAAAACGGGTTCCATTTGAAAGCCTGATAGAAACTGGAGCATTCCTTATATGTATAGCAGTCGACCACAATAAATCCTGTCGATACTGCTACGTTCAGTGGTGGCGGGGTGGTCGGTTGTATGCAGGAAGAAGTCTTAATATGTATATAAAATATCTTTGAACTAAATCAATAACATTCCAAAAATTTCTATCTATTCTAACATTCTACGTTATCTTGCACCACTTTAAAGAAAATAACATAAATTCCAAAGTGGTTTTGTTCGGCCAGGTAACTCTGCAAATGTTACATAGGGGAGAGGCTGATATTTTTATTGCATCTAAATACCATTTTTGAGATTATAGATGTTGTCGTCCAAAAGTTGAAATCAGGCAGCCATGCATTTAAATAAGCATCCTGTATATTCGCATAAAGTAATTTCTGTTTGGAAAATGCGACTAAAGATAAATTGGTACATATAAACTATTACAGTTTTGAAAGTGAAAACAACGATAAAAATTTTTCATTTTCAGGTTTTCTAACTTCTAGATATAAAATAAACATTTGTGTCACTATTAACTTGCTTTCAAAGTACTCTTAAATGCTGAAATATCCAAGTGTGAGCTACTGTAAATAATATTTGATGTAATAGATGTACAGGCAACAAATTAATTGTTTCTGTTTAAGAAGTTCATAAAAAGCTAATTATTTTTAAAGTATTCAAATAACACTTTGCACTTTAAATAATATTCTCTGTTGCATTCAATGATTTTGCAACAGGGTCGTATTTGTTTCAAAACGATTCTTTAACTTAACTACAGGTAAAGTTAAAAATATTTTTTTAAACATTCTTACGACTTCTTATAATATTTCATAATTTATTATTTGCGATTTTTATTATGAGATTTATGAAAAGAAACTTTTATGTGCTTCATTCTAAAAAAAAACTTTCTTAAGAAATTTAGAAGGGTTTAGATTTATTTTTGGCAACAGCTGTGTATTTCATTCTTTATCTGATTGATCAGTTTTTTTTTTTTTTTTTTTTTTTCAAATGAATTTTTTTTTATGAAAGAAACTGGAAACTTATTAAAGAACAAAGTATTCTATGGAAGTCAAAAAATGTTTTTCAAACTAATTTAGAAAATATCCTGAGATTATTTAATTTTTTTAAGGTTTGAATGTGAGAGAATTCCTTATGTGAGTATTGAACTCCTCATTATATTTGTAATTTAATCCGTCTAGTCAAGTAAATTTGCTCATTTTTTTCTGTAAGTTTCCTTTTTCTTTCTTGTACCATTGTTGCTTTCAAATCTATTTATATCTTTTTTTAACTCGTATTTAGTGTAATATTGTAATTTAAGTAATATATAAAAGAATTTAGTAATGCTTATGATTATAGTAATAGCCGTTTAAAGCAATTGTATAAATGTTTGATTCTTCACATTATTCTTTTAAAGTATGCCTGTAAATAAAAAATAAAGTTAAGTAAAGTAAATGAAAATCTTTTTTTGGGAGTAAATTTTCTTCTGAATTTTGCTCCAAAAGTTGGAAACGTATTTTAATTACGAGATTCCACTTAATATCTCTACGAGTTGTGATCCAAAACTAACTTTACAAACAGTAGTAATTGGAAAGTAGAAAATGTGGAAAGGAGTATTGTTACCCACAATGGAGACAGAGAGCGCTAGTTATCTCAGACCAGTCGTTTGAGAAGAATTTAGTGTTAGTACTGATGCGTAATACAGTGACAGTAATAGCAAGACGTCTAGAGAAGTTGTCTCTTACAGTTGCTTGCAGGTTGTGATACACATTCTATGGGCCAAGAATGGGTCCCCATCGGACATTCACAGACAAATCGTTGAAGTGTACAGGGTCAAATCAATGAATAGAAAGCAGGTGGTGACATGATGTCGCTCTTTTGAAGTGGGCAGAGAAATTGCTGGTAACGTATAGGTAGGATGTCTGGAGTCACCTGCCCCATACAACCCCAATTTGACTCCCAGTGAATATCTCCTTTTACCTGCATTTTAGAAAACATTTATTCGAAACAAAGTTCATATCAGACGGTGATGTTCAAAACGTTCTCAAGACCTGGCTCAAGAACCTGATTATTATCAAAACGGGTTAAACAAATTGGTTCAGCGGTGTGATAAATGCCTCACCAGTTTTGGTGATTATGTAGAGACGGGGCAGCCTTATATGTCTCTTAATTACCATTTATACCCTGAGTCTATTGTTAATTACGCATTTTTCCTTTACCTTGCAAACTTTTTTGGATCACCCGTAGAATAAATACATTTTTGACAAAAACAGCAAAATTAGAATTATCTGAATTTTTTTTCTAAATATATTTCTGTTAAATTAAAAATCAGGCCGTTTTAAAGGAATTCGCAATAACAGCCATTTAAAATTAAAATATTCCTTAGAGAAGGCAATAACAGACATTTTAAATAATTGAATCTAGTCCTGATACAGTTGATAATAATATTTCTTATATAGAAATCAGAAAAAAAGAAATACTCCAAGAAAGAATTATTTTACAATGTTTTACGAAATATACGAATATAGTCCAATTATGAATCTTAGCTTTTTTAATCGCTGTTAATTTTTCAGGATAATAAAAAATTGAATATTTTAAATGCTACGATTGTTGAATTCCAGAGGCTTAAATTGAGATAATGGAATATTGTTTAATATGTGGAAAGATTCGTGGTATATCAAATTTATGCATATTTAAAGGAATAGAAAGAAATTGAATTGTCATATAATTAATACTATTGCATTAAATTAAAGGAATGATAATTAATGTTTTGATACTACTTATTACTTGATTGTAAAGATAGAATTTTACAACCTATTTTCCATTATCATCCTTATTAGGTTGACTTTTTGAAATTCTAAAATTTAGTGCGTTCTCGATAAAAGCGCTATAATTGTTTCAAGGTAATAGACATATGATTTCATAATATTTATAATAACAAAGAGGAGATAAATAACAAATATTTATATATAAGAGGCTGTTTTTAAAATTGTTTTTATAAAAACGTTTTATTTTTATACATAAGTATCAACAGACATCACAAGACTATCAACAAACAATAAGTGAAATCTGTACTACTTAATTCGGATCTTACATTCAGTTTTATATGTTTGTGTAAACAGTGTTCCCCTTCATAATTTTCTCATCAATAGTTTGAATTAAATTTAAAAATTTTGAAATTATTATTGTAAAGATATATACTTGATTTATAATTGATATATGTTATATAATGTATGGAATTTTTTGCTTAAAAATTGGTCAAAATATTTTAAATCATTTCTGAAACCATAACAACAATTTGAAATTAAAAAATGGTAAAATTAGGAAACCATTTTGAGAAATTGAGTGGCTTTCATGTCTTACTGAAAATATACAAAATTATATTATTATCAGCTACAATGCTGTATTTTAAAAGTTAGTATATTAAAGTTTCATATGAGATATTTCTTACGCTATGTCTTAACTGATGTGCAAAAAATGTACATACAAACACACAATAAATTGTTAAAGTGGTAGATCCTCAAATATACAATTGTAAAAAAGTATAAAATTGATAATGATCAATCTGATTCAGATGGTGTGAAAGTAAGTTGTAAAAATTTGTAATATCAAATCTGGCAGCAGTTAAAGAAAAGAGTTTTACATATAACCTAATGGATGTTAAATAAATGTGAGATCAATAACTCTCAATTTTGGCGACAAAAATTACGGCCATTACTGAGTTCGCGATATTTTTTAATCAAAATTTCAGGATTTATGCCTATAGGAATCGAAATTCCGCATTTGTATTAGAAGATGCTTCCCTTTTTTGGAAAAGTTATACAAAGCGAAAGGCGAAAGGAATTATAGCTTGTATTGAATTATCTTTTTAGAATTCATTTCGAAAAAAGGTTTCCAATTGTTTTTGCAAAGCACTTGCAGCGATTCTGCTAAGCAATAAATGATTTTTCTGTTTGCTAAGTTCTTGTTAAATAAAGCATTGTTGTCATCATTTGATTTTGTAGAATTCTCATCGTCCGCCTGTTGGATGGATTTTCTATAATATTATTGTTTTAAGATATGCACTTCAAAAAATATGGATTTCCTATTGGAATCAACGTAATTAACCAAATTTATTTTTTTAAGAAATAGATCTTATTAAGCAAATAGAAATATCGCGGAGACCATAACTATCGCGTCTGATACTTTTTTTTTTGCAATAATCTATATTTATTCATTTTTCAGTAATACTATATGGAAGAAAGAGCAAACTGAGAAGACATCATATGAATTTTAAAAAATATTATAATGGAACAATAATAAAAAAAAGAAATAAAAAGACTTGGGATTGTAAGCATATAACGAATGGCAGTCAAAAATATAATGAATGATCAAAGAGCGACACAGGTGTTTACATAGAATAAAAAACAACGTATTGTTATCCTTTTTCGTTACTGTTATTCATAATATATATATATATATATATATATATATATATATTATTGTGACTTCTATTTTGACTTAACTTTGCTTACATATTATTATCCTAAAAAACTTGAAAGATCTGATATCAAGAGTTCAAAAAATATACATTTCAAATAATGCATCTTCCCATGATCACTTTTATTTGTATAGACTATTTAAGAATATATTTAAACAATGCTATGTAGATAAATATTTTAGTGATTCCACTATGCATCGAATAATTATTTACAATACAGTGCTATGTAAATAAAGATTTCATCAAATACATTATACATCGATTAATCCTCCACAAATAATTCAATGTGTATTTGAAAAAAATATTTTGTCATTTTTTAACCATTTTTATATTGTTAAAAAAATTTAGTTTAATTTGCTTCTGACATTATCAACTATTGAAGAAGCAACTTCTTTTTATTTCATTTCCAGATTTTTCTATCCCACCAAAAACTGCATTTATTTTTTCCCAGTTTAAATGAAACTATATAAGAATTTCACAATATAATCGTGACTGTCAAATTTATAGTTTCAATGATTAAAAAGCTGCATATTTTTAGTGCCTTGATTATCATGTAAAAATGGAATTCTATAGATTGTGTTGTTACTTTTTGAAAACATACTCTCATTACTCGCTGGGTTTTGATAAGTAACGATTCCTTAAGTCATATGGTTATGATAATTTTAGGACTATATAATTTCATTATAGAACCAGTCACTGATCTTTTAAAAATATTTTTTTAACAAATTATTATTGAAACTGTTCATCGATATGGTTACGTGCATAACTAGAGTTAATTTTCTACTAGATTATTTCTTGCACTAATTTCAATTAACTGAGAAATAATACAGACGTCAGTTGTTAGTTTAAGGAGAGAAGACAATGTCTCTTTTCAATAAATTGTTACGTTTTATTCTTTTGTACTAGAATAGATGCTAATGACAATACGTTCTGCCTTAAGTTCATTAAATATGAAGTTTGCACAACCTTGAGACTGATTTATAGACACATTTTTAAATTGTTGTATTTATTTACTAAATATGCTAGCAGCTGATGAATCATTTATCTATTAAACATTGTTAAAATATAAAAGCATTTTATAAATTCTTAAACGAAGCTAAATATTACTGATCCATTAATGCAAATATGTTATATTTATAAATGTAAATAGACAGCATTTATTATTTTGTAAACATAGATTAAAAATACGCTTTCTAATTATATAATTTTATAAAAAACAAAGTTTCTGTTACTAATAGCTCTTTACAAGCCCGCCGACAGTTATCTAACAGCAACTTAAACCAAGTGAGCATCTGTCATTTTTACAGCAGCTCCAGTTAGGACCAAGAGTACTACTTCAAGCTGAACGACTTCATGTATCATATTCGCACTCAAAACCCCTTTTTACAGAAATGGGGCACGTACACGCAACTCACCAATAGAACAACCATGCCCGAACCGGGACTCGAGCCCGGGAGGCCAAGATTATGCTCGACTCTTATTCCAAGAAGTCAGCATATAGTTGTTTAGTGCAATTATTATTATTATCAGAGATTTTTAAAATTAAATTATATAAAATGTATACACAATAATAATTAAATCAAATTTTTAATTGTACTGCTGTAACCACAAAAAAAATTCAGCTTTGTCTTCTCCTTGTGTAATTGAACAGTCGATGCTTTACAACATTTCTGATAAAACTGACAACTGTGGTCAGCATATATAACCCTATTATGAATATTATATGCATATTATTACATTAAATAATGACGTGTTAGGATATTACAAACTTGCTAATGCCATTTTTGTTTTTGTACGAAATGTCTCAAAATATTCATCGTTAAATTCATCAACTGAAATCAGATTTTGAAGTATCACTGATAACAGATAGGTATTAGAACCAATTCAAAATGTTATTACACGATGTGTTAGTACACTGCAAATTTTATTATAATATTTTTTGTTTGAAATATTTCATTGTATCCATCGTTTATTTTATCATCCAAATTTGAACGAAAAGTGTCCTTGAATAACAGATGCATTCAGAAATAATAATCCAGATCTTCCTCAGATATTTAGATATTAACATTTATGTATTAAAAAAAATATTTTGACCAGGTAAGCTAAAGAATAAATTTCAACACAAATTTAATTCTTTTCATATAAATGATATCAAACACGAAAACTTATTACTGCCGTCTAATGCCAATTAAACAATACATACAAACATCTATAAAATAGCTAAAATTTATAAATTCAGTTGCTGACGGATTTCAAGAATGAAATCACACTTCGAAATTATATGAGAAATTGTCGTGACAAGGCTTTGAATGTCATCCATATTATCTATCATAAGAATCATTCTTGTACTTTTCAAATCTCTCGAAATCAAAATAGAAAATTCTCGATTTTGCTTTATATAAGCTGATCAGTTATAGGAACTATATTTGCTTTTCTGTTAATAATATTATGCATGATAGTAAATTCCTAACAATCATTTTGAAAATTTGTATCCTAATAACTTTTTTCAATATTTTATGTGGTAATATTATAATAATCAAAATCCCTTGTATGATTTTTTAAATATAATATATATCAATATATTCGTTAGCTCAGTTCTACAATTTTATACATCTTTGTACAGTATTAAATAAGTTAAAATCTCCACTATAATTATTTTCGGTATTTCAGTTTATTCGCTAATATTATAGAGATACAGTAAATAATAATTCAACAACAAAAGCTTTACTGAATGTTGAATGCAACTGAAATGGAAAGTTAAATATTTCATTTTTTAAAATAAAATATATACACATAAACTATTTAAAATTATCTTTACCATTGTAAAATTGTTTGCTTAAAAAATATTTATTCTTGATGATTCAAACACAACATACATATAAAATAATTACATATATACATGCATATATAATAACTTCATTTTCGATTTTGAAATTGTTTACTTGAATAAGAATTACATTTGATAATTTGAACACAACATTTTACCATTCCCTGCCAATGGCTTTCCATTCAAAAAAAATTGAATGATTTGGCAATGCATATTTTTAGATAAATAAGCAATCCTTGTTATGCTATTAAACTGGTGTACGCCAATTTGTCGTTGAAGGATATTTGTAAATTATGCATTAAAAATAATTGTGGTTTATGATACCTTGCATTCTATTCCCATATATTTCAAGGCTGCCTCGAATAAAATGTCAAGTCTTAAAAGAAAAAAAAAATGCAATACAGCGGTTCAGGTTGACAACATTTATTAGCGTATATTAAATTCTTGTCGAGTAAAGTTGTTGACAGCCTTTTAAAATTTCTGAACATCATTAAAGATTCATTTTTATTATTTCTGAAAAACTGTTCTTCACGATATGATAAAAGTTCGAAGTGAAAGTCTAAAAAAATGGCCTTATTGTAATTGGCATCCTTGGAGCAGGTTAGTCTTAATTGAGTCAAAAAGATGTATTAAAACTGAACATACTGAAAAATTAATCAGATATACAGAATGACGAAAAGCTGAGCTATAAATATCCAAATGAAATTATTTTTTATTCAGTTACTAAAAAAAAGTTTTATTTCTGGTTTAGTTGAATCAAGGAAGAAAATGCATTTCAAAGTCGTATGAGTATAATATGTTTATTTCTATTTGGAGTATTTGTTTATTGTATTTTTGAAAATGATGTTATTCCTACGTCATTTTATTAAAATTCAGTAAGGCAATAAATCAATTTTTTTATCATATTAGTATATCGTCGTTGACTTTCTAGAGAAATATATATTTCAATCTTGTTGAAAGATATTCGAAATTTCTTTATGAAGTGAAAATATTAAAGGAAAATTTATTGAATTCTAAGAAATTCCATTCATTATAAATAAATATATCATCTAATTTTTTGCCTATTTCACAGTTAAAAGATAAATAATTAATTGAATAGTTCCCATTTGATGTTTTTATTTATTCAAAATAGTATTTCAAGAAATATTAGCTTAAAAATTTGAAACGTAATATTTAAGACACCTTACTAAGATTTTCAAGTAATAACTAAGTGATACTGCAAGTTTCTTTAAACATCAACTAATGATCTAGCGAGAAAAAGCTAGATCCCTAGTTCTTGAAAACAAAAATAACAATAGATATAGGATATTTGTGTAGCGTGACAGAATGTCTTTAAATACCATCGGAAAAAATATTTCCTTGGTGAATTGCATCATCAAACTACGTAAAAGCAAGATGAAAGAAAGAAGCAAAAAGAATAACTTTAAAAAAACACGTTAGAGAATAGATATTTAACAGTTTACCTTAAAGCAGATTGGATGACGAAAAAGACATTGCGTCTCATACTGTTTAAGGTTTGTTGTTTGTAAACTATAACTAAAGATGAAAAAAAGAAATTATCAGAGGGATTTATAAATACGGATATAAATCTTACAGGCAATATAAAGGAAGCGCAAGAAATGATCTTTTAGATATAAATCTAGGCAGATTAGTACTTACTAATTTAGGATAATTATATCCAATGATCAAATACTCTTTGGGGCTTTTTTGCTACTAAATTGAAATAAAAAAATATCGGGAAAATAATAGAGCAACATTTATTCTCGTGTTAATTTTGTGAAAGACCATGATTTTATTTTTCAATTTATCTAATTTTATACTTATATATCCAACTCATTGAGAATTTAGTTTTATCTCTTTGATGATTCAACAAAGGACGTGCCTGCTTTGAGTTGTATCCTAATTCAAAGCAGGTGTGGCGACAGCTAATAGGAAAATATAGGCAAATTATTTCATTAAATAATTTATGATAGGGATTATTGAAGTATAGCATAAAATGCTAAAATTATTTAACCACAACTAAGTCTTAGTATTTGTATGTGTATAGTCAAACTTTACAAATTATTAAAAAATGTTTTAATAATAAAAATATTAAATCATATTTCTGGTTTAGTGAAATAAGTAATATACACTTATTTTCAAAAAGATTATTTTATTTATAAAAAAAAATTATCAGCTCTTAATACATGTTGTAAAGCCTTTTATTTTATTTAAGCAAATAATTCATGTATTATAAGAAGGACATCCTAAGCTCATAGTAGAGAGTTTTTAGAATTTCATCAGGCTCTTTATCCACCCTATTAGCAAAAATTTCGGTATCATATTTCCGCGATATTTTTTTGATATTTTGAGTACCTAGACATTGTCACAAGACTGTTGAGCATTTTGTCTTAATAAAGGAAGTATTAATTTACTTTATTTTTTTTTAAAATGCAATCACATAATGCATAATTAAAAACCATTTCTACTAAATTCCGGCTTTGGATAAAATCAACATTGCTTTATCCAACTCTTTAGGCTTCATATTAAAAAATAAAAAAGGTGCCTGAAAACGATTTCTAAAATCTCGACAGCAAATAATTGGTTAATTCATTTATTAATGACGAATTAATTGTGAAATAATAAACATTTTAAGAAAATTATTTTTGCTAAATTATGAAAAATTCAATTCACATAAATGATTTAAAACAGGAGCTACCTTTAAAGAGAACCCATTACTTATTATTGAATTATTTTAGAAAATTTGAGTCACACATTTTATGAATAAAATATTTCCTTTATCAATCTCTCATGCTTCATATCTTAATCCGCAAAGAATATAAAAACTAGTGTATATTTTATAATGAAAAAAAAGTAGTGAAAATAAATATTTTAATAGAATTATTCTATTTGAGCTGAAAAAGATAAGGCATTTTTTTGCACATTTCTCTTCCTTTTATGAAGTGGCACTCAAATGTACTTTCTTTTTTTGTGTTTGCATAATCTTTTCTCATTGATTCACCATTACATTTATTCCTTAGTTTAACGAGGGAAGATTATACTTACTTTAAAATTATAATTGACAAGCAAACTTTGTATAAAAACATACATAAAAAAAGTGTTTTTAAATTAGAAATTAAACATGAAATAAGATGTTCCTGATTTTCTTTACTGTTTACTTTGTCACTCAGAGTCTGTAACTTTTTTTCTGCGAAGTAAAGCTTAATATTTCATTAAAAACTAAAGAGAATGATTACAAAAAATTAACTGTTGAAGAGAATGATAACAAAAAATTTTCTGCTTATTTTAATCCTATTATATGATTTTTTTCCCGCTTTTACAATTTCTAAGTTTTTCTTACAAAAAAACGCATGTAAATTATATTTGTAAAACCGCAAAAACGGTGAACATTTTAGACATTTATGTACCATGATTGAAAAAAAAATTGTATTTACATAATCTTTCTGAAATTTTAATAGTAAATCAGAAATTGAAAGTTCTTTTTTTGTCTACTAGTGCGTGATAGTTATGATTCCATTTAAAAAATCACTTGTCCATTTCATTGTAATTTTACGTAACCTTTACTGTAAATAGTTTACATCAAAATTTCAGTCATTTCAATAAAATATATTTAATATGTGTATTACTTAATAGTTTTTCCCTTTTAATATATATAATATAAATAAACATTCAGAAAAGATAACTAATTGTACAAGAAGATTTTATTTTTTATTTTTGATATCATTCAAAATCTACGAAAAGATGGTTTTATTTGCTTGTGCAATATCTATGTCCAAACCATTATTTACAGTTGAGGAATTAATAATAATGTTGATGTCATTTTTCTCCTTTAAAATTCTCTTTAAATTGTGTACTTAAAACTCAACTATTAAATTTTTAAAATAATATTTTCAAAAGTAATTTTCTTTTTTGCAATTTTTTAATAATTTGGTTTGTATTCTCTGGTAAGAACTTGGAAAGAATTCTTTATTTTTGGATAAAATAATTAGTGGTTATTTTATGAGTAAATTTCTATTATTTAGTCGAATGTGTCAAGCGTAGAACAAAGATATATATGTATGTACAGGTGGTTATCAAGATAATGGAAACACCTATGAATGAAATTGACATTTTTGAAAGCGCTTCATAAACATTCAATTATAATAATAGCCACCAGTTATTCTTTTAAATAGAAATGTATATATTCTAGTAGTATGTGTTCTAGGATTAGTATGTATGTGTAACTACCAAATTGAAGTTCTGTAATTGTCGAATTTTTGCAAATGTGTAAAATGTCGGATGTCGTCGATATTCTAAGAGGCTAATTTGTGGGTAATTTCTAGCTCGACCAAGTGTGATTAAAGTATCCAAAGTTTTAGCCATTTCTAGAGATATGGTGTTCTAAAATCATGACAATATACATAAAATGCTTAAACGAGCACTGCGAAACAAAGTGAGCGAAAAGAGAAGCTAAGTGAAAGAGCACTGGTATTGAAATGGATTGTAATAAAAGCTTATAACTACAACACAAGTGATCGCAGAGCCTAGTTCCCATCTGAATTTTCCAGAGTCAGTGAATACTTTCGTAAACAGAACATTTATGGCAGATCAGTAGTTCCCAAACAATTTGTCACAGATGTAAACGTCACACAGGTAAACGTGAATTTGTCACAGATGTAGACGTCACACAGGTAAACGTGTTCAACTGTAGTACATTCTTGCAAAACCTGACTGATTGATAAAGGTAAGAAAGGAGTATGACCTGACTAATCCTGTTTCACACTTTTGCCTATAACAGGACGGACGTTTGGATGACACTTGCACAAAAGTATGATCGTAATTGTCTCCTTCCAACTGTCAAGCTGAAGGTGGGTCTATTATGATATAGATAGTCATGTCTTGGGTTTCTGCTGGACTAATCGTAGTCCTGAAAGGGAGGATCATAGGAGAGAAGTATAAAGAAATTAAAATTGTTCATATATATCCTATGACTCAAATTTTGTTTTCAGCAAGAGATGGAAATTCCCTGGATGATAATGCACCTATCCATACTACGGGAATTTTTCAATCATGGTATAATGAAGATGAAGATGATAACAACTGCCTTGACCCGATCAGTCGCCTTAATTCAATATAATCAAACCTTTATGGTCTATTTTAGAGAATTTAATACAAAATTGATATCCTCCACCGGCATCTCTCCAAGAACTTTGACAATATCTCCAGAATGAATAATACAATGTTACTCTAAACAATATTCAACACTTGTATGAATCGTTTCCTAGGTAAATCCAAGCTGCATTACATGCTAAAGACATGATTTTTTGGTATGACCCTGCACCATGCTAATAAAAATTTCTTTAAAAATCTAAGGCGTTTCCATTATTTTGATAACCACCTGTATATGCGCATAATAACTTTGCCAAAGTAGCTTTCTTAAAGGTATCTTTCTAAAACCAAAAAATTCATGTTCTAAAGATGCTGATGATTTTAGCTTTTCTAATCTCAACTAAATCATGCCTTTTTATCCTACTTTACTTCCAAAACTGTATTTAAAATGTCTATCTTCAAAGCTCACCTAACATTTACATTGAAGGATGACATACCGCTGAGTCCGCATTGTGTTATTTAATGTAAGAAATTGCAACTAACTTTATATGGAACTACCACATTTATTTAGCAGTTTTAATGGCAAATAAAGTACGAAGAATGACGCTGAAAGCTCGTCATTTCAGCCAAAAGAATACGAAAGTTTAAAGATTAATTTATTTGGAATTCTATTTCTCTGTGTAAATGATTCGTTAATTGCATGACTTTATCTTCTATCTAATTCTTCTGTACCAAAGAAAGTGAAAACAAGTTCCAAACATTCCTAAGAGAGATTCAAATGTCAAAGATCATTATTTCTTAATAAAAACAGGGGTTGGAGTGTTTTCCGTCTTGTCATACAAATTGCCTCTTAACGGTAATTACTCACCATAGAATTAACGACTTTTGTTATTAACGTTACAACCAATAAAAGAATTGAAATGAGATAGCTTGGATTTACATTTATTTGTTAAATCAACGAAACTTAGTTAATTTTTGCTATTTAAACATTCTTATTCAACTCTGCTGTCATCAATGCTTAAAAGAATAGAGAATAATATTTTACAGGGTTTTTAAATGAATAAAGTAAGTTTTATAGTTAGGTCTGCTGGAACGTGAAGAATTGAAAATTTTAAACTGATTCAAATACTATGTATTATTTAAATTATACAAATACTATTAATAATATTTTTAATTGATATATTTCGTTAACTATTATTTTAAGCATGATACAAATAGTACAAAATTTTATTCCTTTCACACTTAAATACAGCACATAGTTTTTAAAAAAAATTAAAACTTATGTAGGTAACAACGCTATTATAATATTTCAATATCAAAAATTAAAATACATCCAGAGTAAAATATTGATTCTGCCTATTTAAAAAACCTATTGTTTTTTTTTAAAACTAAATCATTGTAACAATGTTCTTATAACAATAAACTTAAAGACCACCCAGAAAAAACAACCGTTTTTGCCCACTTAAATACAATCCATCATTTTCAAAGCCTTAACTTGATCAATACTGTAGTGCCCCAGAATTGCGGTATGAGTCCTAAAAGCCCTGGTATCACTGGTAATGTCTACCCATTTCATTAAAATTAATTGATTGACTACGCAAGATAAATTATTTATTTATTTTAGGTGCTAGAAAAGAAAATTTTGAAGCACATGGAGGTTTAGTCATAATTCTCCGAGATGTTTGAGATACATTTGAGTAATATGCTTATTTTTTATTAATATGCTTATTTGTGTAATATGCTGAATGCTTATTTTTGTATATGACTTCCTTAAGAACAGGACTGACATCATAAATTTCGTCGGGGAAAGATAAGGCAATTTATTATTTCTGAAAAAGGAAATAGGATATTCCTATATTATGTAGTTCATGAATTAGTATGATCTTAAAAAAATAAGAATTATAACTTAACGAATATACAATTTTTTATAACATATCTAATGTAAAAATTTAAATAAATCCGAATTAAGTTATTTATTTTGTCTATGTAAATTACAAACATTATTTTTAGAAACATACCAGCTAAAAAAATTCTAAAACGATGTTGGGAAAAATTCAGTTTTAAAGATTAAAATGTGTACAGAGTTGTATGTATATTTGATTTACATTGATTATATCATAGTAAATCTCGAATGTTAATATTTTTGTGATACAACAATTTCAAGAGCTAACTGATTACTAAAGTGGTATCCTCTCCACTCGTCGACTGGTTAAAATTTTCAAAATTTTATACATTTCATTCACTATAATTTTTTTAAATTTAGTTTCTGAAAATATAATGTACACTAATGGTAAAATGTCCTACTGTGTCCATTAAAAGTTGTTTAGCATTACTCATTATTTCGCTCCATGAAGAATAATACCCTCTCTGGAAATAGATTCTATTAACATGCATCCATCGAATAATGGCTGAATAAGTGAATTACATCTAAGTACCTCGACTTTTTACTTAGAGGAACTTGTTCGTTGCTCGAAAAAGGACTGCAGATCTGCTGGTAAGGCTTTTGTATTGTTTATTTTTAATTTTTAGCGAACATATGCCGCTCTTTTATATTGTTACAAATCTGTGATTTTACTTCCCAGTATATCTTGATCTTATCACCGGAAAGAATAATTTACAGTATTTATTAGATGCTGCCTGATACTGTTAGCTTAATAATCTCAGAGCTAGGCGACAAAACTTTCGACCATTTAGATACGAATTTGGCAGCTTTGGCGACATAGTGGATAATCCTTGAAACTTTGTCGACCCGCCCAATAGGAATCCAGATATGCCTTGATTGGCCCAGACACTTCTCGATCCACCTCTTGGGAACCTTAAAAGGACGACATTTTGGAGTTGCCAACATTAGTAGTCGGAATCGACGATAAACAACCAATCTTTCACAGGACAGTGAAGCAGCGGTGGAGTCAAGCTAGTGTTAAGCTCAGTTGTGTACCATGTAATATTGAGAAAGATCATCGAGTACTGTAGCCAGTCTTGCGATAGTGATACAGCTAAGCAAAGGGGCAGTGAGAAGTTTCAGGCTTCTGGAGAGATCGCAGAGTTCCGAGGACGTTCTTACCACTTGTAGGCTACTATCGTTGCTGTGTGCTCGTCTGAAATGGAAATAATTGTCGTTTCTGTGTTGTAAATATTTGTTGTCTTTGTGTTGTGTATATATATATATATATATATATATATATATATATATATATATATGTATGTATGTATGTATGTGTGTGTGTGTGTGTGTGTGTGTGTGTGTGCGTGCGTGTGTGTGTGTGTGTGTGTGTGTGTGTGTGTGTGTGTGTAGCAAAAAGACAACAAATATTTACAGCGCAGAAACGACAAGTTCACAAATATTAGTAATGATAGTTAAACTGGAAAATGGATACTCTAATATAGTATATTGTTTTGTATAACAGGTTAAATTAAGTGCATTCATAATTTTATTTTTATTTAATTAACCTTTTTATACGTAGATAAGATTTAAAAATATTCATGCGTAATCAGTGCTTAATTTATATCTAAATATTTACTCTGAAAAAATACAGTTTTTCAAAAATGTAAAGAAAGGAAAATAAAACTGCCGAACGAAGCCTGATGTCATAGGTGTTAATTTTAAATATCACCAAAAATGAAAAAAAAAAAACCACTTATTCTTATGTCGCATTTTCACACAAACCTTAGTCAGCGAAGTTCCAGTCAGCAAAAGCTTTATTTTATAAGATATATTCTTAAGAGAAAAAAGTATATATATGACAAAATCAATGATATTTGAAATTCAAAATCAGATCGCATCTGGAAAATGCCAAATATAACCATATGTGGTCTCGAAATTCTCACTTTTGCGGCATCTTTATCCAATGTATATAGCTAACATTATATAAATGCAAAACCTGATATTTTTCGAATCTGTCACACGTATTTTTAGAAGTGTCATTTGACGTTGTAATCCCACATGGCGCATGTCTTGAATTATTTGAAACTTGCTGGATTTTTGCATGTAAAAATGTAGAATGAATTTTATTATCATTTTATATTTGAAAAATCCTTGAATATTTTAAGATCCTTTTTTACTAACTAAACTACACGAGTGTTTATATGTTTGTATATGGTATTTGTTTTGAAGACAGTTTTGAATAGAGATTTTTGTATTACGTTACACATTACAAAAAATAAGTTATTTCGGAAAATAATTTGCTTATCACACTAATTTATATACGCCATTCATTCAAAAGTATAAGAAAAATTCCAATTTTCATATTTTTATTGAATTTCTCTTAAACAGGAAAATTTATTTTTGAGTTTAGATGGAATAAGGAATAAAATTGAAATATTTTGCCTTTTAGTCACTTCACAGAATAATCGGGTATGTTTGAATTTAGGAAATTGATTATGAAATGATGAAGAAGAAAAGAAAATGGTGTATCCCCATATTGTAGAAAAAAAATTAAATTTTCAATACTCTAACACTTTTATTTGATTTTGAAAAATTTCACATGACTTTCAACTAAATACCACTTATTTTCAGAAAGAAAGAAATGTTTTCTTTTTTAAAAAATCTGAAAAGAATCAGAATTTAACCAAATTATACTAAACATATAGAAAAAAAATTTAAAAAATGTACCAAAGCAATATATTAAGATTTTAAGTTTTTTTTCTATAAATATTCGGAGGAGCATAAAAAGTTTTATAAAAAATAACTACACCTGCACGCAAAGGAACATAATTTCTAGCGTTGTTACCTGCATTTTAAAAGACACACATACACACGTACATGTATGCTATCATGAGCAAATATATATTTTAACCTATATGAAAATTTCTTTCGAAATCCATTTAAATTCAGAAATCGACATCGAAAGAAATTAATTTCAATTGCTGTCTAGAAGATGTCAAATGACGGGGTTTTCACGCAGATTTATGAAACCTTCGACTTATTAATTATACTGAATAATTTAAAAAGGTTGAAAATATACTAATTATATATTCATGTTCATATATTATGTTTATATCCTAAAATATAATAAATTATACTTCTTAAATATCAAAATAATTTATTGTTTTATTGTTAATTAGTTTAAAAAATAATATTTCCAACATTTTAAACTTAATTTTCAATATAATTTAAAAGCATTCAGACTTATTATTAGTTTATCCTGTCTTAGTTATCATTATACTTTATTCTTTAATTATGATTTGCTATGACTATACTGGAAATGTGTCAGTTGTTTACATAATATGACGTCATTTTTGAAGTGAATTGATTATCTCAACCCTATTATAAAAGTGAGAAACAGTAAATAATTTTTTTTTTCAATAAAAACAAAATGAGTTAATAGTATCTACAAGAATATCATAAAATTAATTTTAAAATCCTGGATTAAATTTATATTTATCTACGAAATAAATTACCATATGCATAACTAATTAACCAATATATTATTATTGCTTTATATTATTCATTCGATATTTATCATTATGTAATCAATATATAAATGGTTATAAACATCCACTCATTAAAACGGAGAAACAAAAAAGAGAGGAATAAGTGCTATTCAATTCTTTTCAGATTAAAAATTCTAAACAAGTTGTTTAGTTGAGTAATAATGTTTTAATAAAAAATACAAGAAAATAAGTGAATTAATTTACGAAATTCCAAATTAAATTTATTAACATCTATGAAATGAATGACCATGTGTATGTTTATTTGACCAATGTATTAATGCTGCATATCATTTATTCGACACAAATCCTCATAAAGTCAATTTATAAATAATTATAAATATTGATATAATGGAAGGCAAGAAATGAAAAATGGAAAAAAATGAGTACTATTCCATTCTTTTCTATTAGAAAATCTTTGTTGTCAAAAGAAGTTGCATAAGTAAATCAAAAACAAATTGAATAAGTACAGGAATAATTTAATAGACTGAAGTATTTTATAATTTTACAAAATTTGTTAATTTAATATTTTATAGAAATTAATTTTAATCAAATTTCATTCATCAGAATTTCGTTCAATTGTAATCTTTTTGTGGTTTGCAGCAGGCAATTATAAAGTATCCGTATATCTATATCATAACATTATTACAACCAAGAGGGAAAACCAGAATACTTTAAGCTCATTTCTAATAACGGTCATTTATCTTTTCATAAGATTATCCTGAGAGAACAAGGAACTCAGTGTTAAATTGGTGCTGATTACTGCCCGGAAGAGTTTCGATTGTCTCCCGAACTGTCAAAGAATGTGAGGATGGATTATGTTAGAAACAATAGTTTGAAGTGGCTTTTCTGTCGATATAGAGTGTTATATTAGGCTTTAAACTTTGGAATTTCTATAATAATGTTAACAAGACAGTTTCTCTGATTTATTTTGTTCTGAAATATCATTTTGATTGAAATTATCCTTTATTAAATGCATTTTTGAATGAAATAAAGATATTATACATTTAATGATTTACTTAGAACTCATTACAAATGGAATTTTGTATTTATTAACAATGATTTATCAAGTTAGTCTAATGTAAAGATGTTTTTTTTTTCTAAAATGTTTTATTAATTATTCAGTTTGTACTAAAATTTTGAAATTTTCTATAGTTATATGTTTTTGATGATAACACTTTTATTCCGAATTTTAAAATATTATTATTTTTCATTCGAACGATTAATTCATAACATTTGATATAGGTGGCGACATCTTTTAATGAATGTTAGTAAAACAATTCAAATAATTCATAGTACATGTAATCTATACATATTATAAAAAATCCTCTGTATGTCTGAAAGAGAAAAATACTTAGTGGATGTTGATAAATTTGCACTATTTTAATTTACCCGCGTGTATGTGAAAATCTAGACCTGCGCATGCGGAAATAGCAAGATCTGTGATTTGCCTATTCTGCATAGTTCTTTCTTTACTTCTGATTTTTAATTTTTATGTCTGTTTATTTTTGCAAAAATAATCAAATGACAATTAAAATAATATAATTATCAAAAATAATGGGCTCAAAATTCCTTATACTTCCATATACAAAAAAAAAAAAGGAAATCCACCCTTGGCAACAACACATTAAAAGCAAAAACCCTTCGTTTGTTGCTTGATAATAAAAAGGAAAGAAACGTTCGATTAGCTAATATCAGAGAAAGATTGCCCACACTTAAGGAAGGTGAGTTTTCTGTTAAATAAAGTAATCGTCTGTCTTTAAACCGCGCTGCAACTGAATTACAGAAACAGGATGAATATCATGAGAAACGAAGTAATAGCTCAAGCTAATATAGTTTACAAAGAGAATTACGAAGAAAGCTTATATTCATGTTAGACTATGCAGAGTTGATAAACAAGTGCGGAACAGTGGGTACAATAACTTATTGGTATGTTTTTAAACTTTAAAATGGTTTTTTATTGTATATTTTTCAAGAATTATTTTGTTTATGAACATATATTTACCTTTTTTTATCTAGATATTTTGAATGTGTGCTATAAAAATTGTTTTACAGTTATTTTTTTATGATTTCTAATTATATTTTTATCTTTGATGTTACGTGACATCACCACGTCATATCCGGTCTAGGCAAGGTTACAGTTAATTTTTCTTCTTGGGTATTATGCCACCTGCAAGGCTGTGACGATATTTCAAGTACCTAATAAAAGTGTTTGACCTAAGTGGCAAAATTGAAAAAGAAGTTTTAAAAATTTATATATTTTATTCCGAAAAAAAAAAGCTGGTTTTTATATGCTATTATTTAATTTAACTGGGAATTAAGAAAAAGTACATTATTGGGACACATTTCTTTTACTGACAAAAAAATGCAGAGTTCTACAGATTATATTTAATATTATGTCGTTGAACACAATAGTATGTTATTTTATTGGTACTTCTTCTTCCGTATAGCCGACCAACTCTCCATCACTGAACGTAACAGTATCGATATGATTTGTTATGGCCGACTGCTGTCTTAAGTGCTGTCCACCATTATATTGACAGATCAGTCAGACATTCTACTTGGGGTAGTTAATTACTGTCCTTCTTTCACACATTCACATATTTTTTGTGGGTACTATCATTAATATAATCTTTATTACCAATTATTCTGAAATCCAAAGCCATCATTAAAGTAATGACCCAGACAACTTAGAAATTTTAATATGAGTTTCTAATAAAAGAAGTGTCATTTATTCTTTTTTTATATATAAAAAACCTTGCTAGCAAAATTAAACGTACTTTTAGTATGAAGCGAAAGTTGCAATGACCTAAATAAAACAAAAGGCTATCTTGTATGAGGAATTCCTCCCAAGTCAGAAACTGTACAATTTAATTTTCTTTTTCAATTTCTATTTGCATATTTATAATAACAGCTATTTAGAGTACCATTTTGGCAGAAATTAGATTCTATTTCATAATATTAAACAGATTTTTCCAAATTGTGTAAGATGCCAAATATAGGTGTATGGTGGAAGATAAAAAATATGTACACTATCTGAATATAATATTAATGTTTTTCCTTCAATATTAATTGACACTATAGTCAAAT
>JAPMOQ010008021.1:2572602-2643247 GCA_026543055.1 Argiope trifasciata | reverse complement strand
ATGAATAGATAATTATAGCTCTAATTAAGAAAATTTATCTCTTCTATTCCAAAGACTGAAACAGAATTGCTGAAGAATGACAGCGTTTTATTTGGCTTTAAAAAAATAAACATATGTGATGATTTTTTTAAGTGTTTAAGTATTGTTTCGTCTGCAAAAAGCTAGTTAAAAACTCTAATTAACAAATTTTAAAATCCTTTATTACTATATTTCTATTTTCAAATAATTTTATGAAATCATTGAATTTCCGATTTTTCAATTTTTAAAAATAATGATCAAATTGATCCAGCGTAATAAATAGTTTTTCTTACAATATTCTTTTGTTAAAATCCAATCCAATTTCTTACTAATTATTATAAATTTATTAAGTTATTTATATTTTTATATATGTATTTGTTTTACAAACATTAGAAAGGAACGATTAAATAAATAATAGTATCTCCCTGTTGACCTTTAAGATCTTACCCTTTTTGATAAGCGGGTAGTCGTGGGGTGGACCATGACCAAACATTATAAAAACTGTGAAGCCAAAATTTATTTAATCGGATAAAAAAATAAATCATTTGAAAGAGAAATTTTGCTTCAAGTTAAGAATAATAAATTATTTTTTTGAAAAATTATTAATTATAAAACCACCTGGATGCATAAAATATTTATTCTTAAATTATAGTTGGCATAATCTAAAAATAACTTCCGAACAGGCTTAGGCAATTTAAGTAGTTAATGAAAAATATCATTAAAAGAAATAACAAATGATTTGAAAGTTTTCTACATTACTTACGAATGATATTCAAGTAATTCAACTTATCCTCATTCCCAAGTTCAAAACTTATTTAATATGGTTTATTGATCTACCTTTACAAACTAATTTCTTGTTACGCAATAGTTAATTAAATGCCCCAAAAATTTATTACAGATAAACATACTTACTTACACATTATCACAAAGGATTCTCGTATCATTTTCAATTAAAATTTTATCCAACATTTAATTAACTATAAATCTTTATCTGAATATTCGTATAATCATAGTTTTAGGCTGTTTCGCCAATGAAACTCGACGCTCCGTGAATTCCTGTTAACTCAGATTCATTTAATGTTTTACCTAATACCGCTGGATTTGTATGTCTACCTTACTCTGTAACCCGTATTAATCAAATTCTCTGCGGGTTATTCTCCGCACCGCTAAAATCCATTACTCTAAATAAATCTAAACCAAATACAAAGGGAGGCAGCCTGCAGATTTCTCCATGTGAGAAGTTTCTTTGTTCAGTGGCAAATAGATTGTGAATTCAGAATACATACATGTCCTTATGGAGGCTGTTTAATGCAAACAAACATTTTAATGCTGTGATTCAAGTACAATTGATTAAGTATTATGTAATATCCGAACTGAGCAGCATAGTGATAAATACCAGACTATATATATTTTTTAAAGGCTTTATTGTGTAATTCTTATTTTTGGAATTGAATCTTGTTATTGGAAATTTAAACATGAAATTTTACTGAGCCTGAGTTTTGTAAAGAAAATTAGAATATTTCTAACTTAAGTTTTTTTCATTTATATATTTTGAATTAATTTTATAGAATAACAAATTAGTTGTGTGTTTGTCCACATATCTCAGAAAACCGCACATTAAATTTCGATGAATTTATATGAAAATAACTTGTTGTTTGATGGTTACAGTAGTTTTATCTGTATTTTAATTTATTTTGTAATATCGAAGAATAAAATTATTTAAAAAGTATTTTTATTCGCTCTTTGAAAAGAGACGATAAATTTATCTAACATTTATTGTAAACTTTCCCGGTCTACAAAAATTAAATTCTTATATTTTTGTAATTAAAAAAAATATGAATTTATTTACTATTGAATATAATGCATTGAATATATTCGTCTGAAGGAAATGAAAAATCATCGGTATAAATCAAATATGTTTGTACTATAATTTGTATTTATACGTTGTAGGCAAGAGAAATATTTTGGTGTTAAAAAGTTCTACAGGAAAAAATTTAATATTTAGAAATGCATGAATATTTTTAATTCTTTTTATTTCTTTTGAAATTTCTACTCGGTGTTTCAAAATTTTCCTACACAGTGGATTCAACATGAGACAATGATTTCAAGACAATTTGTGAAAATTTAAACAGTTAAAACCTAGATTTTGAGCTTTGAAATATAAAATTATTATGTATGTAAATTAATTAAGATAATAATTTCATGTATTTTCTACTTTAAAATACTAATGAAAATTCATTTTTGTGTTCTTTCAAATTTACATTTTGCTCAGTTATACAAATATTGAAAACAAAATTTAAAACATGCAGAAAAAAAAAGGCAAAAGAGTAATCAGGTGTGAGTGATGATTAGCATATGCAACTAAGCAAATGAAGCTAAGGGGAATGGCTAGAAGATGGAGATGGTCAGCATGCATGTGAGAGTCCAGTTACAGCATTAAATTGATAAGACTATCAGGCAATCCGATAGATGATAATTGAATAAGTTCAACCAAGACCGAATAAGTGGGTATTAAAAGAAATTCGAAGTGTGATTAATAACGTTTCATAATGTCAGAATTCAGAATGCCCCAACATCTTTCTTTATAAGTATTAACAGATAACAGTTAACATCCTCCAAAGTTTTAGTAGATGTTATCCATGCGCAATCAAGTTGCTGAAGAGTTTATAATTCCATAAAAATGAGATGGATCAGACATTAGAAAGCTTAAGATATTGCAAAGAAGAAGTGCTAGTCCTATGACAGGAAAAAAATTGACAATTGAACAGGTCAAAAAATTAATAATTGAACAGTAATTGATATTTGATAGTCGAACAAAAAAACAAAAAAATACATATAATTGAACAGGTCGATATATCTTGACCAGGAGGCTAACAATAAAGATGTATTTAGACTAGAATAGAATTGATGTTGGCGCCCTGGCATAATAGTAGCGTGTCTTCCCCGCTATCTTGGCCTCCTGGGTTCGAGTCCCGTTCAGCTATAGTTGTTGCCACTCTATTCTACCAATGAGATGTGTGGATGTGCCCTCCTGTACGAAGGAGTTGTGCAAGCTAATGAGTGATGCTTGAGTGGAAAAGTCGTATTCATGGCCATAGTTGGAGCTACTAAAACAGAAAACGTATCCTATTGACTGTCTTCGTAACAGCGGGCTTGTGAAATAACAAGTGCCATAAGCAACAACTGTAACAGACTATAATTAGTAGATTCTTACAGTGTATATAAGTTATATCTGCTATTAGACATTCTTGTTTTTTGTGGTGCCATGAAAAAAGAAAAAAATTATCAATTATCAATGAAGCCAAGTACTTTTTAAGGATGAAAAGATGCTTTACTGATAATATATTCTTGACGCATGCACACCTGTAGCAAACAAAGAATATGCAACAGAAAGGCAAAGACCGGTTTAGTTCAATGCGTTTGGACCTAGTACTCGTTTCATATGATCGTATGATGCTTGATATCCATATTTATGTCAATTTTTCTAAGATTATTAATTCACTGTCGCTTACTTTTTTACCAATGGCCCACTTCTTCACGTATTTTTGTTGTTCTTTTATGGCACTTACCATTAGACAAGTCCGCTGTTACGAAGACAACAATTTAATCAGAAGGGAGCATCTCTTGTGTTAGTAGCACCAACTAGGATGAAGAGTACGACTTTGCCTCTCATGAATCTCAGTATCTTGCACAACTTCTTTTTACAGGAAGGTGCATTCACACATCTCACAGATAGATCAGAGGAATAAAAACCATGTTGGAGCTTGAACTCGAACCCAGAACTTCTAGATAACGAGGAGGAAGCGCTAGTCTTATGCCAGGACTCCTGCCTTTTTTTTTCTTAGAGATATTATTGGTTCTTTGTTTTTCTTCATTGGCAAACAATGCTAAACCATAGTAAAATAAAATCATTATACAATATATTTAGAAACCTCAGATGTTTAATGGATCGATTTAATGCCTGTTTCGTCTCTAAATCGAACTGAACACACATGGCATTTTCTAGGCAATCAGAAAATACCATGCAACGAAATGAATCAGCAATCGTCAACAATGATTACGCATCTGCTTTTGAATCACTAATTATATTGATCTATAATACTTCTTTTATGAAAATTTAGCCTTTTCTTGAGATTCAAATGTTTCATGGAAGCAAACAAATTTTTTCGATAAAATCGGTTTTCTTTCCTTTGAAATCATTTATGTTTCATATGTATTTATGTTAAGATACAGTATTCAGGTTTCCTACACGACGATCTTAGTGAATTTTATGGTATATTTTATCGATTAGATCTACATGTAAAGTATGCTACCACAAAAAATACTCTAATCCTTAATTTTTACAAACTCGTGTTATAAATCTTGACTTTTAAGGTAGTTGAACTCCAATGCTTGTTTTTACAACATTTATTTTACAGATCATTTAAAACTAAAAATATAAATTTTGCCAAAATAATTATAAGCCACGTATCGAGATCAATAAAAAATGGTAGCCAAGGAAATAAATCGCATTGTCTTTAAAGCTACAAAAGGAATTTAAATAAGGAATATAGCTGATTCAAGATAAATAAGCTCAACTATATCGTCTCAGATATGTGTAAATAGCAGTCTGATATTTATAATTCATTAATTATTATTACACCTCAACTTTAAGTTACTTTTCTTCTTCTCTAAGATTAATGGTGTTTATTCTTCAACCGTATTTCATTTCCCTGAGATTTATTTGTCTGTACTTGATCACCCTTTTCGCTAAAGTATGTTTGTTATTTTTGGGCTTATTATAAATTTCAAAGTGATGAAAATGTAAGGTTATTAATGAAGATGTTATTAAACGCAACGTAAACCAACTGAAAAGAATTACATTTTTGATAAATTGAATAGTAAAAATGTATTACATATTTCTTTTGTCATACAATTAATTATAAATGCAAAAATTGTTTGTTTTTTCTAAATAATTGTTCAATTTAAAATATTCTTTCATATACAAATTCTTTTCAGTTAATTCATTTTCATATAAAATTTATTTCAGTAAATTCAATTTCAGATACAATTTATTTCAGTAAGTTCATTTTCATATACAATAAATCTCAATAAATTCATTTTCATATGCATTTTATTTGAAATAATGTGGAGATTTCTTCTTGAAGTATTTTTGATCAGAAATAATCTTTTAACTAATTAAGTATTATAATAATATTAAGCAAATTTTTAAATAAGTATAGTAAATAATAAGATATTATAGTAAAAGTATCAAATACAAAGTTTCCAAAATAAATGATAGTCAAATCTTTTGTAGTGATTTTTCAAATAATATTGAAGAAATCATATAAATTGGATGAATCTTAGGAATAAATAATTTGTGATTGCTGATCGCCATATTTAGAATACGAATTCTTAGCTCAATCTATATAAAACTCACAGTTTTTTAAGATGAGAAAAAGTTTATAAAGAATTTGGAATGCCGCAGGAATCTTTGGTGACTCATAAATAAGTGAAGATATTTGGGTGTTATGTGTGATTTCTCCAATATGGGTTGACTGTTGACAGATATTAAGTGAGAAGTATATTTTATACCTTTTTCCTCATTCAAGTCCCTGTCTATGATAATGATTAATGCGCAATTGAATTCTTTAAAACTTTTTATGTATGGATTATTCGTCCGGTTGTAGAATGTGGAAAACCGGAAAAAAATCAATAAAAAAATATAAAAACATCCAAAATATATCCTATTTGATTTTTTTGAAAAATTAAATAAATATAAATCTTCAATAAAAATATAGCTTTCACAATGGAATGAAAAATATTTAAAGCATTACTACAACAATTGTCTACCAAAGTATTAGCATTACTTTTTATACAATGCTGGATATATATTATAACCCTTAAATACATATTTTTTTCTCCCAAAAAAATAACATTCAAAGATATTAATTCCCATTTTTTGGCATTATTGGGTTAAAATGTTGAATTATTAAGAATTGAAAATATATCTTTCATTTTCTAGTAATTTTTTCGATTTTCTAGCAAACATAAAATACTGATAATTATAATCGTTATCAGTTATAATTATTAGTATTTTAACCATCAATTTTAATTTAACTTTTAAAAAACTATTCCTCTTTCAATTAAAATATTGTTAAGACATATGTAATCTCCAAGATTTTGTGTACAGATGTCCTGGACTCTGGGTAGCACTTTTTCCCAATGATTTAATTTTCCAGATTTGGGCCTGATTGTTCGATATCCCGTGTTTCATTTGTGAGGTGCAGGAATTACCCCTCCCCCTTGCCTGTAAAGAGGGGTTGTGCAAGTGAGTATGTATGTGTGTCATCTTCATTTGAGCTGCTCTCGAGGGGTTTTCACCCTCAGAAGCTATTACAAAAAGCATTTCTTAATATAGTCACACGTCGACAACAGCAAACCTTTGTGTAGTTGTAAATTACATATTTAAAATATTAAGAATTTTTTTAAGTTATTAAAAAAACAGCCCACCTCAAAAAATCGTAAAAAAAACATGATCTAACGTGATAGAAATAGCTTCTTCGAAATTAATTATATAACAAAACATTTCTAAGAAGAAAAATAATATTATGTAAAAAAAAACATATATATATATATATTTGGACATAATGTGTATTTATTCTTCCTTCATCTTAATTATCTCTGTAATTTTTAAAAATCTTGCTGAGTTGCAAATTATTTTAAATCATAATTATAAAACAAAAAAAAGTTTTAAGTACTGACATCCCAGCAATAATTCTATAAAAATACAATTTAAAATGGTCATTTCAGGCTGAATCAGTTAAGCAGACAGCAGTGAAAGTATGAATTAAATAATGAATTTAAAACTTCTTTCTAAACCTAAAGGCATTGCAAAATTTAGTAAATATCTAAACAATACAGAATCCCTTTTTTACTTTAAATTCCAATTTCAAAAGACTGTTGTGATTTATGTTGAGATATTCCAATGGGTAATGGAACATCGCTTTATTATTAGCATCAGTTTTAGAAATAAAATAAGAAGGAAAATATCGGTAAGTATTTGTAGACAAAAAAATATGAATAGAAATACCTATTTCAGTATTCAAAAAATATCCAAAGACGAGAAATCTTCCCCGCTTCTTATCATGTTTCTTTTCCCATTCATCATATTTTGTTCATACCTTTTGTACCGCTTGACGTTTTTTCCAACATATACAAAGATGGCGACCTGACAAAATGGATGTGTCCTTATTCACCTTTATATTGAAATGTACCTTGGGGATAGTTATAAAGATAAAGAATGACGGTAGCAATATCCTTTATGCCACCTAAAGGACCCTGCACGTGGTATGATATTTTTTAATGCTGTTGGTATTCTCCATAAAGGAACAAGATGTATTCACGACGTAAGGATGGATGCAAACGCATTGAAACATTTTCACTCATGTTTCCATTTTTAGGGGATGCAAATTTCGAGAGCTTTTAAGCCTGCATTCCATGAGATATTTATTTGCTCTTGAATAAATATTAAATGTAGAGCTCTAGAATATACTTTGGAAGTTGCGAGCTATGAACAATGAAGTGCTTTTTATAGCACTATTAATCGAATAAATGTTCTTTGCAAGCGTGCAATAAATTGTAACCATTTTAATACTCATTCACATTAAAGATCAAAATATTTAATTATACTGTCCTCATTGAAATATAAAATGGATCATTATGATTATACTTAAACTGTAATTTGTATTTAAAAGGACCTATTTTACTTAGAATATAAGAACAAATTAAAATGTTTACGATTTATATAACAAAATATTTTAGATTGTTTTAACCATTCAATTAAAAAGAGAGACAGAATGATTCAATTACAGATATGCTTTGATATAAAAGACATTTTAAGCGTACCTTTATTACTTGAAATGAAGAGCCAATAGTTAAAACTTGTAAAGAATCTGAGATGTAGTTAAAATTGTGATTTAAGTATTTATTTAATCATTATATATTGTTGACGGGCTGTTCAAGAGACTTTTAATTAAAAATTCTCATTCAATTTGTATTAAATAACGACACAAATAAATAAAATTAGTTTCGCACTTTCAATTTATTTGAAGCAAGCATTTTTTGAATTATCAAAGCTTAAAAATCCATTTATAATTCTGTAATGAGCCTTAACTATTGGTAGAATCATTTTCAATAAAACAGCATCAGGAATTATAAAAGAAGAAATATTTCAATAAGTGTACTGTTAAATGAAATAAGACTCTTATAGCAGAAATGCAAATATTTTTACTACTTAATTATTCAAGATTGAAACTTCATTCTGTAAAGGAGACAGAAATGATTCTAACATTTTCCCACATGTTTTTTTAGAACTCCGATGCTTATACGGAGCGATTTATGCAATCAAATAAAAATTAATCTTTATGTATTACTGAAAAAAATAAAATCCAGAGACCTGCAAAAATGATATATGAGATTTCTTTACAGATTTGAATTTATGATATAAAAAAATCAGCATCTATTTATTTTATCCTTTTTGTATTCATTCAATAAATTGTGACCTTACAGAATTCTTATGATTGAATGAATGGTATTTTTGTATTCTAATAATATACGTACGGGTATCCCCTCTGATTCAGCGTTATTTATCGTGTTCTATAAAATGATAAAATGTATTTATTACAGAAAATAGGCAGGCGTAGGCTCAAATATACTTGAAACATTTACGTTTGTTGAAAAAGGAATAAGTTATTATGAAAATTATTATTATTTTTTATTAATCATTTCTTGGTAACTAAAGTAACTTTTTATCTTATTTTTAGTTCATGTAACAAATAATCAATCAATCGTAACAAGAAAAGAAATTAATGACATATTTTTTAAAATAACCCAATGATAGAAAACAGATTATTTAATCAGATGAATTGTTCTCATTTCTCTTCCTAGCATGTGTAGACATTATAACATCTTTTTTTTTTCATATTATTTGAATCTATATCCCTTGCACATATTGTGAAGGCGAAAAAAAAGAACTAATCGGTCATAATAAAATATGTACAGAATGTGTCCGGGTCCCCCAACCCCCCTTCCCTCCTCCTCACATAGTCATATAACTTCTAGATTTCATGTTTGGGATTTATTTATTTTTTCAAAAATCACGATTTCAGGACATTATGCTTTCAACCAAAGGAATTCAAATGTGAACAAATATATTCCATTTTGGTCATGTGGAAGCACAATTTTTTTATTTATTTGAGCCATCAATTTTTTATTTAAATATACAACTGTATAGATATAATTTCCATTTCATTCTGTTGTAAGATGTCACACTCAATTTAAAATGCGTTCATATTTCTGTAGCTAAAATAATGTTCTGATTTTTTTAATAATTGGTGTGTTTCGTTTCTGTGTCTGAACGAAATTGCCAAAAAATCAATTAAACTAATTTAATTAGAGGCATGTATGAGACAAAGTTGGCAGACGTTCATATAACCATATTAAGGATTAAAAATATATACAATCTAATTCATACAAGCATGAAAGAAATGAATTTCTTCTTTCCGCACCATTATTATAAGTCTAAAAAAATGACAACGCAATTTTCATATTCCTGTGTTGCGGTTTCGCAGCTGGTAATTTAAGACAGTTATCAGACTTTGATAAAGAATTCTGGCCGTTTCCCAGTATTTTTGCTATGAATTAGTTTTTGTACTTTCTTCTGTTATTTATAAGAAAATAAATTAGAGATGGGAACTCTTAGGCAACTTAGTTTGAAATTTATAGGCTTCGCATTTCTCATCGTATTATGTATGTCTCTATGTGATGAAGTCTTTTTCTTCTTTCGATAATTTTTTTAATCATTTATTTGGTTGCACTGGTTCCGTATAGTGGAAAAATCTTGGAATTTTAATTCATCTTGATAAAAGTAATCCTTTTGACTTTCAGGGAAAAAATCTAAAATAAAATATAATGTTTTGTAAAGTATTGTATATTTATTTACATCCATATACCTATCTAGATTAATGATTCATGTGCATAAAAATGATGTGGGGGACAACCAGATTTTTTTTGTGTTGTTATTGATACCAAAACTCACTGAATTTTGTAGGCGGCTAATTTTTAGTTATTGTTTAGAATTTCAGACATGATAGATGTTATTTTTCCAAGTGGTACTAAGAACTGCATTTAGCCTACTCAACTACACCCTGCGTGTTAAACAATAAAATGTAAGGCAAGATCCATTTAAAATAGGGTAATATGATCTTATTATTTTTAAGGAGTTTCGAGTGTTAGCAGTGAAGTTAGGTACTAACTTCATATTTCAGAAATTTTTTCATCTGTAATAGCAAATATGATTTTGTGTTGTGATGTATGTCCTTTTACTAGCCTGTTGACATTGACAGTGATTTAATCTGAGGCAGCCTCTTTTGGTTTTTTGGGAGCGCCAAAGATTTTAGGTTCAGGAGTACGATTTAGCTACTTCATCAGTTACATTAGCTTGCACGACCTCTTTTAATGAGAGGGGCAGCATTCAAAGCTCACTGATGGAACATAGAATAAGAATAACCATGTCCGAATCCGGAATCGAAAAGGGACGCCCATATCACAATAACAAATATTCTAAACAAAAAATTGGATTCATCTTTACACCTATTGGAGGGGTATTAATGAGCCAAGTTTTTATTATTGTTATTTTTTTAAAATTTCCCCTGGATTCAAGAGCCGAGATTTTCCAAAATACCAGCAACTTTTTTCTGACAATTTCTGTATCGGAAAAGAGTTGAATTTTTGGTAATATCTTTCAAGATCTTCTTTCTTTTAAGACTAATTGGAAACTGTTATATTTCAGTTTGTATCATTTCTGAGTGACGGGAGTATTATCCTTTGTAAATGCTTGTGACTTTCGCTCACATTTTATTATTTTTCGTTAATTATCTCTGTTTACAAAGGCAAAAATGATAAAATTGAAATGCACATTTCCGTTAACGTTGTCAGATAAAGACAGAATTTAGTAGATATATGAAAGTAATTGGTAATTAATTGTGATTAGATTACAGATTTACAGATTTAAAATTATTACGGATTTTACTTATTACAGATTACAGATTTTCACTCAAAAGAAACTCAACTTTTGCTATACATTTGTCGGGAAACAAACACATTTTAAAGATTCTTTTTCTTTTAATGATTATTATATGTCTTCCTAAAATTGGGAAGATTAAATTCTTAAAAATTGTTGCAAAAATTCAAGCAATAATGAAAGAATATACAATTAAGTTGTAAAATCGACTTATTGATCCCAAGTGATTCTTAACAAAAGAGATGATACTAATAGTACCAACAATATAATATTACACATTTTTAAATATAAAGAATATGTTAAAGCGGGAACCCAAAACTACATACAGGATCTAGAATTGCTTAGAATACGAATATGCAATCAGTAACAAATTGAATTTAAATGACAGTTTTAAAATTAAGCTTATGGCCTATTCGGTTGGCCACCAACAAGTAAGTTAATAGTTTAATGCTCTAATATTGATTTGGTATCTCATTATAGACTTTTATGTGTTTCTTCATAATATCTAGAACAGTAAATATTTCCTTGATTTTGAATTTATAATGCCTTGCAAATTACTTCGCATTATGCTTTGTAAATGTCTAAATTATCATAAAATAAAACATTTTTATTATTAGTATCATCCCATTTTTTTTGTATGTTTAATGCACTGAATTGAAAATCATCAGAGACATTGAGGGAACTCATGAATGTCCATCTGATGAGCATTAATTAATGTTTTGGAGAATTTTAATTTTAGCCCTTCCAGCGGAGATTGATAGCATAATTCATCAATTTCAAGTAACTTTTATTTGCTCTTTTCGAATCAAAATAACAAATGGACATTAAATATTTTTATGAATTGTCAATGATTATTTCTAAGTGGGAAAAATAGACTTTATTAATATTGAAAATTCATTAAGATTAAAAAAATAGTTTGTAGTTTTTTATTTCATACACGTAAAAATTATCATTATCATTCATAAAATGAATCAAATTTGAAAATGCGATATTTTTTGCTGTCGCGTCTTCAAATAGTTCATTTTGTTCCTGTAATTTTGCAAAAATTCAAATTAAAAAAGAAAAATGTAATTATTATATTGAACTTTCTGTATGTTTATGAGTGTAAGAAAATATGTATTCAAATATTAATTCTCATTCTTGAGTGCAGAAAACGAATAATCAAATTAATTTCTCATGTTATACAGCACATCCTACTAACGCAGTACTGCTTTGTAAGTAAATACAGTTACAGTTACATTATCTGGTCATTCCACTGCCCCTACTCCATTTCACTACGAACTACACAAGCATTAAAGTACATTGTTTTTAATTAATGATGTCTGATTTTTTTAACTTTAAAATAAAGGAATTTTTTATAGTTCTCAATATTTTTTGTAATATATTATACCCTATATTGTAACATTTTTTAATTTATAAAATGCAGAAACTCTACTTGGAAGTTCAAAGCAAAGTAATAATTAATAACTCATTAATTAGTGAATATGTAACGTCTGAAAGAACCTCTATTAAATTATGGAGCCAGAAAAGATTCAAAATGAAATGATTTTTTGTTAGTGAGTGGTGTTATTAGTGAAAAAGAAAATTTCCAATCAATTATTTGAATTCCCAGCATCTTTAGAATTAGTAACTTATGAAGTTTAAACAATAATTAATTGAGTTTAAATTGAATATCCATCGAATTCATTTCTTAAGTCTTTAATTCATTAACAATAAACATCTTTGGACAATGTATTTATCTAATATATAAAAAATAATTTTTGTTTGTTCGTATTTTATGTGCTGTCAAGCTTTTCATCCGTTGTCGATAAAACTTTGCCAACTTTTTGCTTGCACTTGTACAAAGGTAATAGCCATAGTACAGTTATTTTGTCTAATATATAAAAATGAATGTTTGTTTATACACATTTTATACGTTGACGTACGTTTCATCCGATTGCGATAAAACATTCCCAATTTATTGCTTGTATTAGCATGAAGGTTATATGCATAGTACAATCATCATATCTGCAAGGTGTGTTCGTATAAAAAGGTACGAAACGAGCATTGTGGGTATAAATGTAAACTTTATTCAAAGTATACACCATAGGCCTGAGCATAACTGACCAACGAACCGAAGGATTCCTTGTTCTCAGAATTCTGGGGCGATGAAGAGACCCAGTCTTCACAGAGTTAATTAGCTCACCATCCGCGTTGAAGCGCTTCTATGTTAGATGTTTCTACAGGGATCAAGACATACGAAAACCAAAGGGCAACATGTTTGGGCTGTAGGATGGGTAGTCGAACTGCTCCCATTTAAACTCCGTCAATTTGGCATGACTGACCCAGGAGACATGTGGACGTCCGTTATCATTGAGCAGAATCACACTCCTCTTTAGTGGTCCCGGTCTTTTGTTCTTCATGGATTTGCGTAGTCTTCGAAGTGCATGTCTTTAAGTTGATGGCTCTTCTGTGGTTGCGGAATCCAACATTGTTAGTTGATTTGATGACGCTGTTTATAAAAAGCTCTGCTGTCTCCTGCGCATGCGAGCGTTCACATATGCTCCGATCTTAAATTAATCTTCAATCCTACCCCTAGATGTCTAACTACATTCTCCCATAGATCCATAGCAAATATGTTAACGGTTACGTTGTTACAACGTTTCTTACACTTTCATTTGAAGATACTTTGCAATATATAAACTGGATAGTGTCAGCTTAAAATTTGTCAACTTATTGCTTTGAATCTGAGAAATCCATGATTTTCATTTGACCAGTTGTATGTTGGAAGCTTATATGTTGGACAGCCAATATAATTCTTTGTTTTTACTAATGACGGAAAAATAAAACAGAGCCAATATTATCCCTACTCTAAAGTATACTTCAATAAAATAGACAAAAAATAGAATAAATATTATTTATATTTTTCTTTCATAAAAATTTTTAATTTCAATGAATGTATTCATCGTGGGAAAGGAAATAAATATCATTATTTTTATCAGTCCTAATTAATCAAGGCAGCTAAATCCCAATCGATATTACCAAAATTACTTATTTTGTGGTTGCAACACGCTACCACATTTAAAATTACTAATTAGATTTTATTACAGTAAATTGTCTTGGTCATTTGGAATTCTGCAGCTTTTGTTCAAAAGTCTTTAGCTTAAAGTTCACGAGTCTGAGAGAAATAGGACATTTTCTGGATGCAAGAAATTACATTTGCTTATAATGGTCCTAATAAAGAATTCTAAACATTCTGATCTTTCTTTAACTACACAAAACTACAAGAACTAGAATTGAACTCGGAATAGAATTTGTTGAAAACTTAAAGTACTTTATGTGGATTTAGAAATAAAAGTGGTCTTAAATTGAACTAAGTTTTATTGCTTTCTTCATGTCAGTGATTCAACAAATCCAATCGTTAAAAGGAAAAGAAAGTATAAATTCGGTAATGCTCATTTTATGGAAGCTGTCACATTCAACCAATTTTAGGAGGGGAATTGTCATAGTAATCAATATTTCCTTTTATATCGATTTTTTTTAGAAAAGTCAGTTTAACAAATATTTGAAGTGTAGTGTAGTGACTGATATTTTAGTTTATTTGCACCCGAATAGATATGCTGTAACATTTTATATAGAATATAATTTATTTTTTTTTAAAAAATGAGTTTAATAATAAAGGAAAATTTTATAAAACTATATGTAGATATAGAATTTTGGGTAAATGTAGGATTTTGTTTTTTAATTATATTCCGAATTACTTATAAGGTTTAAACATTTCTTTGCCAAATATTTCAACATAAAAGTTTTATTTTAATTTATATGCAATTAAATGTGCATGGTTTTAATCTCTAGTATATTTAAGTAAAATACTCACTATAAACTAATTATTGGTTTATTATATGCCAATGCGCCAATAGTATATTACAAAAATGTTGTAATTTAGAAAGGAAACGATTATCTTTACTAGTAATATAAATATTAAATAAAATATTTACTTTGTGTTTCAAATAAAAAGCAAAGCTTCACAAATAATTTTTTTTCTTTTATTTAATGTTTGGTACAAGAGTACTCAAATGAATACGTACGAAACGACACAGTAAAATTTAAGTCTTTGTAAAAAGTATACACCTTAAGCCGGAGGGCAACGATCCCAGTGATCAATAAGCCGAATGATTCCTGGTTCCAAGAAATCATATAACCATGACGAGACGCAATCCTTCACAGCGTCCTTGAGTACGCCATCTGAACTCAAATGCTTCCCTTGTAGAGGAGTTTTTCAGAACTATTAAATCCGATATGTACTGTGAGATATTCCGAAGCCTTAAGGGTCGTTTACACGGCCTATACCCCCTCTGCAGACGAGCCACGTGCCGCCCTTTGATCCCTCTTGCAATTTTCTGGTCTCTTTGATGCCCGTCGACTTACCGACAATTTGTCGATAAAACTGCCCAGGCATCAAAGAGTCCAAGAGGGGTCGAAGGGGAACCGCATCCTCGTGGCTATGGGGGAGTGTGGTCCCCCAGTGAGTCGGAGGTTTGATTTATGACCAAATCTGTGAAACGGCCCGCCGTGGGACCCCAGCTATATGCAGGTTCATCAAGAACAAAAGACCGGGGCTACTCTGGGAGGGTGTGGTTCTGCTCCCTTATAATCCCCTTTGTCTGCTCCCTTACATGCCTCCTTAAACACTCACGCGGAACTGACCAAGCTCAAGTGGTAGCAGCTGGATTACCAGGCCCTACAGACCGGGCATGCTGCCCTGCGAATTTCATGTAATTTATTCCCTGAAAAAAACATCAGAGAGGGAAATACTTCAATTCAGACGATGAACTCAAGGATGCTGGGATGGATTGAGTATTTTCACGATCACGGGAATTATGGAAACAAGGAATCCTTCTGTTCGTCAATCAATGCGATCATTGTGCTCATCCCTATGGTGTATATTTTCAATAAAGTCTTCATTTATACGCACAGTTTCAATTCGTACCTTTTCATTTGATCACATTTTCTTTTTTTGAATGATGTATAATTTGTGTGCATGCACTTTATGTTTAATAAATGCAATGATTTCAATTGCTTTTTTTTTTCTTTTTTTAATCATTTTATCTCAGGGCTTGGTAAAATTAAAATATTTGCTTCTTCTTATCAACGGTATCTTTTGCGAATTTTATAAAATTCAGAGACTGAAAATGTGGACGTACTTTTCTTTCAAACAGATAAAATATCAAATGTTTAAAAACTTTGGCAAAAAAAAATATTAAAATTACGTCTCTATTACATTAAATCTGTAATATCACTGAAATAACTTCTAAATCATCTGTGATTTTTGAAATTTTTTAGAAGACTATCAGATGTTAAATATATCTAGTAGACAATACATGAAATTAAATATTTGAGGCATATGAGGTAAATGAAGTTATTTGGTCCAATAAAAAAATTCGAAACAATAAAAAAAATCTAAGTTGAGAGTATTTTTTTCTATAATACATTGCAAAAGATTTCGTTCAACGTGATTTGGTTAAAGATTCAAATTTGAAACTAATGCTATTCACGTTGCCTTCACAAACTTAACTTAATAAAATTCTCCAAGACTTTTCTTTGAGACAAAACAGTTTACATTATTTGAAACTAAAAAGAGTTCAAGGTATGTTTCTGAAGTTTCCAATAAAATATTTTAAGCGAGGCAACGTTTTCTTTTTCTAGTAAATTATTCCGAATCTTTATTTACCTTAAGAAATAAAACTGTTTTATGTATGGACATATTTAAATCTTTTCTGGTATTTTGCTTAAGGTGTGAAATTCTGTTTTTATTTATGAATTTTGTTAGACATTTGTCATCTTAATGCAGTTAAACTATTGGATCTTCAATCTGTTTTTTTTTAATATAATTTCGATAGATAACATGAGAAGATTAAGTAATAATTAGTTTAGCAGAAAATGTATTCGTATGAAAAACCTGCCCAAAATGCCGTGTGATTTAAATTACGATTTCGAAAATAGATAATTTTAAATCTATTAATCAGAATGACTTCATATTTTAACACAGCACTTTTGAGGAATTAGAATTTTGTTAAATACTTTAATGTATCTCAGCAAGAGCATCAAAGCAATATAATGTTTCTCGTTACATCTTTTACAATAAAATTCCATGTAGTCATTTGACTATGAATGTTAGTTGCAAATTCAAATTCGCAATCTCATTTTCAAAATACTGTAAATACGGAACCATTTTTAATAATCACATGCTCAAATGTAGACGCCATGACGAAATCGGAGTCAGTTACAAAAACAAGTGTAAATCGAAATGCGACAGTTTTGTAATGAATTGCATATTAAACAAACTGTACCATTCATTAGTCATGATTATTTCGCTTTTTTTAATCATGTGAGAAAATAATATTGTTTTAGCTTGAGGTTTTTGGCAGCAATTGTTTCACCTGAGCCTCAAAATGTGAAGGCGACAAATTGTTGAAGTCTTAAAATGGGAAAGCAACAAATTTTTGAAACCTCAAAATGTATGGACAATAAAATGGCGATGTATTCCTTTTTTTCAAACAACTTTTGTCTGCTAATGTAGTTTATTTTGAACTCGGTCTTCACTTCATAGCTTCTGAATTATATATTATCTACTTTTGCATTTTTCCCGTTGGAAATAATAATGTTATTGCCTACCTTATTGTTTCATACGATTATTAAAAACTAGCTGGTAACCGGCGAGATGCTGCCGGTTACCAGAAATAATTAAAATGTTTCGGGTAGGCAAAATGTTTTCGAGGTTTTCCCATCTCAGCAGAAACAAATAAATTTCTTGAGTAACTGACTCGCAAGTACCCAACATAGAACTAGATAGAATGAGCGGTACGGCAGAGAATAAGAAACATACATACAAACATCTATTCTTATTTATATAGATAAATCCAACAAGTTAAAATATATTGTTTGTTTTATCGATAAAGACTGATATATATATATATATATATATATATATATATATATATATAAAGCGAGAGAGACCGATGGAGAATTCTCGTGATTTTTTTCCGGTTTAAATTGACTTTACTGACTCCGGTTTTAATGACTCAAATAATTAAGACAGATAATAACTTAAAAATAAATATTCTCGCATGATAACTTCCTTTTTTTATGGGCAAAATGATTTCGAGCAGTTGTGGTTCTATTAATTTAAAACATCTGCAAAGGCAAACTCGTACTTCAATGGATGGAAAAAATTTGGGTTTTAGTTATTTTTAGGTAAAACACCCCATAAAGAACGCATACTGATTAGGTTTTTAACTCTCCTTAATGTATGAAGTTTATTAGAAATTCATATATATTTGGTTTTTAACTGCCCTTAGGTCAAAAACGGCATAAAATACTCGTTAAGTATAGATTTTTAACTATCTTTAGGCCACAAGTCGCATAAAGAGCAGAGATGGAAAATCTGTTAATTAATTGCTAGACTTGCATAAGATGTGGTTAATACGATATGCATCATTTTCCGCAGCAAACTGAAACCGATAAATAGCATAATCCACAACATACTGGAGAATTTTTAGAGGCTATATTTAGAAAATTCTGCTTAATTCTACCTTAAATTTTCAACTGAAAATCATTTTCAAGAGACCCAGCAGCCTAAAGTCTCAAGGTCAGGTGATTTTGGTTTTTGTTGGAAAGTGAGAGCTAATAAATCTATCATTTCCGCCACAGCTCTTGAGCAGTTCCATCTCTTTTAGGCCTATCTTGCATGAAAAGTATTCTAAAATGATATACATGTCGTTGAAAGTGTAGGAATGTCCTAGACCAGGGGTGGGGAAACTTTTTTTAAGACGGGCCATTTGCAATAACTAGACTCTCTTAGCGGGCCAAAGAATAATGCTTAATCGTTAAAAAATTTATGTGTTCTATAAACATATACATATATTATTACATACACTTATTATTTTAATAGTAAAAAAGCAAAAAGGAAAGAAAATTATAAGCACAAAATATAAAATGAATTTAGTGTAGTTCTTGATGTGAAGTATTATCACTTTATTTTCTGGTGTCATTACTGGTGCATGAGAAAAATGAAATTGAGACTGTTTTATCAAAATTTCATCATAGTCCGGTTCCATTTGCGAAGCAGAAATTCTTAAAACTGATGAAAGGTGCTCATCTGTAATTCCGTTTTTTAAAGAAGTTTTCCTAAGCTTCATTGTTGAAAAGATTTGTTCGCATATATAAGATGAGCCGAACATTGTCATTATCTTCATTGCATGAATAATTAGATTTGGGATATTATCTGGACTTAAATTTTTATAAAATTCTAGTAATGGCACTGTATGAAAAGTTGTTTCAGGAGAGTATTACAGTTCAGTTCTATTAGCTCAAGTTGAAATTTTGCATCAACTTCTTCGTAATTAACATTGAATGGGGTAACAAAAATACTAAACTCTTGTTCCATTTTTCTAAAGTCCTGAAATCTCCTTTCAAATTCTGAAGATAGTTTTCTCAAATTAATTTCATATTTTTTAATCTTATTGTTTGATATAGTGAATTTTAACGATTGTATTCTTGGAAAATTCTCACATTCATTCTCACATTCTCACACTCTTCCTCCGGCACTCTTAAACGGGCCGGATTAAACCTTTCCGCGGGCCGGACTTGGTCCGCGGGCCGTAGTTTCCCCATCACTGTCCTAGACGAACAAAACATTCTTATTGCGTTTATCATTGACAGTGCAAGGAAAGGATGTCATTGGAACCATTTTCTCGAAAAGAAATGTCCCCACAATCAACGATGATACCAAGCCTCAGCGCAGGTACATTTGCTGAATAAATCAGTATTGAGGCTTATGCGAATGTATATTTCGTTGTCCATATTAAGTGAATTGAAAAATATTTAAAGCTGTTTATTGGTTTCATATGTCCAATAAATGCTACATGATCATACAGTGTCCAATTCCATGTGAATTAGAAATTCTAGAGCAAATATGTTTTTTAACGACCGACAACAGGCCGTTGTATGGATAACAATGCAGAATATTGTGATTTTATGGTGATTAACTCACCCTTGCACTGCACGTCTGCAACCAACCCTCGTCTCTTCCTCTAATATTGTGGTCGAATCTTCCATTGATATCGAAGTAACTTATTTACATTCGCTGTCACTTTTCATTTCAAAAGAACGTGTCTCTCTGAATTTCTTAATCATTTTCTTCAAACCCTTGGCAGTCATTGAACAGTAGCTTTTTTATGTAACTTTTTATGACCGAAAATTCATTAAAGGAGAGTCACTATTCTTGTAAAAGAACTACAGAAATAGAGTCCGTTCCTTCTTCGAGAGACTCCTGTGAAACTGCCCAGATGCAGAAAGCCGCGTAACCAGCATTTTTACAACAAATGTAATGTGTCATTCTTAACGTAATGCATCGGGAGTGTCTTTTAATTTGCATAGAATATCACAGTAACATCTATCGATACATCTTGGAACATTTTTCTTATACGTTAATTGTTTCCTTCTTTTGCAAATAGATCCAGGAAAATTTTGAAATCATTCTGACTGGTGATTCTTTTTTACAATATTTTGGAAGCGAGACTTAAGTTAAAAGTGCAATTAATTATACTAAAGTAATTTAGTTATACTAAAGAAAATAAATAAGTAAAGAGGGACTTAAGTTATTTATTTGTATACCATTTTTAGCAGTAAAAATCACATTCATCTTCTCACAATTTTTACTAATCGGAATGAAAATAATTATATCATGAGAAAATAGAGTATAATTATTTAATTAATATATTGTTCCAAGTTTATCAATTAATACAATGCATGGAAGTTAATAATGTAATAAACACAAAGTGTCATATGCGCTTTTTTCTTTTTTTTATTGTGAAAATCAATTCCGATGCTTAATGCAGTCGTTATGAGATAAAATCCGAGAATGGACCATAAATAAAGTCGATCCGTACAGCTTACAAGCTGTTCCGAAATTATATCGAATTAACCTCAGTGATATATTGAGTTAAAGTGCGCACCATGACTGGGTTCAATTTACTCGACAAATCTTTACAGTAATTGCATTATTTCCTTTCTTCTTCCAATTGTCAGAGGAACAAATTAAAAACAGGAAGCGTAGGACTTATCAGAAATTAGAGCCCATCAATCAGGAAATGGCGTCTTTTTATTACATTTTATCCGCAAAACAAACATTACGCAATCACAAATTGGGTAATTTGTTCTATGAATTGAGCGTTTTTTTTTCTTATAAGGGATCAACCGCAGCACCATTTATAGAAATTCTTAGTCTAGAAATATCAAAAATAAATGTCGTTTTAAATGTCAGTATAAGATTAAAAAGCAAAATAAAAATGATAATAATTGAATAGAATCGGAAATTCATTTCCATAAAAACAACCATTAAATAATATGATTGATATGTACAGTTATGCATTTTGATCATGTTAAATGGAACAGGCTTTCATAACTACTAGCTACATAGAAGAACCCCTAATTTTTTTAAAGAATTTTTATTTTCTAAATTAAAAACTATGTGTTTTGTTGAAATTCCTTTTTCAGATTTTTGAAATTTTTCAATATTGAAACAATTAAAATTTTCGATAACACTTGAAATTTTATTTTTATGCAATAAGACTTTCAACGGTGAAAACTTTTATACAAATGTAAAATATATCGTAGAGAAGCCTAAAAATTTCATGCATTTTAAGATTAATTGCAGTTGTTAACTTAAAAAATGGTAAGGATCTCAATATGTATTACTCATAACAAAACTGGACGGCACTGAATGATTGAAATATATATGGATAATTAATATTCGAAATAAAAAAAAATAAAAGATATTCATTAATGAAAGTAGTAGACTTTAAAATTTATTATTTAAATTATTTTTGTTAAAATAAAATATACCATAAAAAGAAAAATTCATTGAACTTATATCAATAATATAATTTTTTCGTTAAATTTATTTAAAAGGTTAATAGCAAAGGCATAGGATTAATTACATATATAATATTGTGTTTAATAATTTATTCAAATATGAAAGAAACTATTAAATTCAATAAAAAATTGTGTTTTTTGTGTGCTTGTGTTTTATAAATACATTCAAAGGATGTTTCAAAAATTTCACATACTGTTGAATCCAATTTAGCTATCATTTTAATTAGAAACTCATGCCAAAATTATGTACAATATTGTAAATCTGCCAATATTTCAGATCTGTCATTTTGTTTATAATATACTTTTTTGACTTAGAATTCTTAGAATTTATATTTTAATTGGATTCTTTAAAACGACCACCCGCTATATTAAATTTTAAAAAAATATATTCAACTAACTTCTCATCATAATACTTAATTCTAAACATCCTCAATCCTAATTCTTTTATAAGCTCGTTCTTCTACCTTTTTACAATTTTTTTAAAGTTTCGAGTAGAGGCAGAATATTGCATCTAAGAAAAAATGGAATTGAGAATAAAATATACAATAGAATCGGACTTTTTCTAAATGAAACTCGATTCTACAACGAACGAAATGTGTCTGTTATATTGCGGAGCCCGGGTTTTTCCGCTTTAATCTCTACTTCGAATAAAGACTTGCAAATCCTTCTTATATTGAAATATCGATTTGAAAGTGAATGGATCGATCCAAATTCAAAGAAAGAAGAATTTCATTTTAAATTCTTTGCGCTTACCATCTTAAAGGCGGTGTCTTGTCAAGCTAAAATTAGAATTTTCTTCCAAGCTTTTCCAGTTCCCATGCAAATTTATGTAAATCCAGACTAGCTCAAGATTAGCAATGAAATTTTTCTTTATATTATCAGCACCACGTTGGAATGCTGTTTACATCCTAATGAATGAAGTTTACCTGGATCGAAGCTCTTCTAAATAAATAAAAGTTTTATAAAATTTCCCTAGAAGAGCTTGATAAATACATGCATAGAAATTGTGTTCAAAGATTTGCAAGATTTCGGGAAAGTTACAGAATGACGTGTGTTGGGAAAAAAATTAGGAATATAATGCCATAAGAAATATGAAAGCTGCATTCAATAAATCATCCTTAGCTTTTTTTTCAATTCCTGCTATTAGTCCTCTCTCTCTCTCTTTATATATATATACATATTTATTTATTTATTTATCTTTTTTCAAATTTTCGATCGTTAATAAAATACATTTTATTCGTCCATTCAAATTCAAATGCATTTTTTAAACGATGTTATAACTTTCTTTTCAAACATGAATTCATTAATTAAATGTTACTAACTTTTATTACTTTAAATAGAATTTTAGCAGTTGTGAATGAAAATGGATATCAGCAGGCAGTATCTAAATCAGTAAAAAGCAGTTTTTTTTCAAGTGAAGGTGAAGAGTGCGAGTTCAAATCTTGCGAAAATCAATAATTCGTTAATAACTTAATTAATTTTATAAAAGGTAACTGACCAAAGTAGGAATTGACTTAATTTTTTTATATTATTTGTTAGACTGAAGTAACTGAATAATAAATTGAAATGGTTTGCTTTGCAATAAGGCTTCTAAAGTAAATTCACTTCCTAAATATATTCATTCATTCAATCTCAATATCTACAGTATTACAAAGAAAAGAAATGAGATGGATAAATAAAATAAATTATATTCAGTTTATAACATATTATTAATATTAATATTAAATATTAATAAGTTGAACATTATCATTTTCAAAGAACCATCCAAGCAAAAACACTTCTTATCCTACTCAACATCCGCTTTCTACCTCTGTCAATGAAAGTTCAACATAGGATAAATAAGGTAGGGTTTAATTTTATCCATTGGCAGAACACTATAAGGAAACTATTTTTAGTAAGAGTTTGTAAAATGTTACTCATTGAAGGACACTTTCTATCTTTACAATGGACTATCGAATTGAGTTAATTTTTTTTAAAAAATATTTTCTTTGTAATTTAAAGGCCTATAGGATTGATTCACTTCAACTTTATTTTAAGATGTACGTTTGATTTTTTTTTTAATTTTAATTTTGTGCAATTTTTTACAGTTGATCATTAATAATGTTTAAACTAATTTCAGTGAGAAAAGTCATATTGCACTAGTTATTAATAAATCAATTCATATTTCATGTGCTTATTAGCATATTTTTTGAAACATGAAATTTTAAATTCTAATTTGTATAGACACGCAATTCCAGTTCTAAAATCTGTCTAATAATTGTCTTTATGTTGTCTACCTCAATCAAGTTATAAAAATTAATAGTTTTTTAAACAATTTTTTTCCTCAACTATGAATAGAAAAAGCAGTTTTTTCTGCAGTTTTGAGATTTAAATAGCTATTGAAAATTTACTTCTATAAATATAAACTTGACTGAGACACAAAACACTGTTTCATACAAATTATTCTGATTTATAAATAATTGTATTTGGTTAATTTTTTGTTGAGTTATGACTTTTTGAATAAAGTAACGTACTGGAAAAATATCATTTTTCATAAAATGAGTTTAAAAGAAACAAAACTAGAATTTTCAGAGAAAGCACCTCAAGAAAAATTCTTATAACTCGAGAAATATTTCGTATAATGACATCTTGTAATCGTTTGAAAGCTAAATGATCAGAAATCATTTTGAAGCAATAAAAAATATTCGATATTTACAACGATTTTCGAAGTTTCATGTACGTACTCTTTAAAACAAATCTAATAAATTTCAAATATAAACAAAAATATTAAGTTTTTGATCCCCCCCCCTTTATTTTTTGTGTACCAAATTATAGAAAGCTGATTCTTGTAAATGTTATAAGCTTACATTTTTTTTTAAAATCTACTATGCTTATTTATGTACGATTTTTAAACTGGATAGGAATAAAAAAATCAAGACATTTCATTATGCAAAGCGATTGTCCAGTAATTTCAACCGTGAAATTTACTATATTGAGTAACTGACCATTTAATTTGTTAATGAAATAAACGTAGTGGTATTGCATCTAATATAATGAATGATTTTAAGTTTATTAAATCTACATCTTTAAACTAATCTTACTAAAGAAATAGCAATATGGTATAAAATTATATACATTATTTTTATGATATTTCTAATGCGAATGTCAGTTTTGGTTTATAAGATTTTCCCTTACACTTTCCAAATACCCATTTAATATCCAACTAGTCTGGGACACAGCGAATACCAGACTGAAAAATTGTGGCTTTTTAAAAGTATTATCACTCATTAGCTACCACATCTTTCTTTCTGAAAGAGAAAATGAATTGATGCAATAGATCATATGGAATAAATGATTTCGGAATTGTGACAGATTTCAATGCTCTTTTCAACTTTCCATTTTGCTGCATAATCTCAGTCTTCTATCTTTATTTTGCGGGAGAAAATGGAATATGTGTTTTCTTACCATCGTTGAATGTGGAAGATTTAGATATGTACTAAAGACTCATTTTAATGTCTGCGGTAATTTTGCTTAGTAAAAACTAAATTTTAGAATACTTTCATTTGTCTAAGTCACAAGTATACAATATAGGACAAATATGACCAAGATGGACATATTTTATACACGCCACCAATAGGACAAATATGCCATTGATGGACATATTTTAAACACGCCACCAATCAAAACGGTTTGCATTTTACGGATTGCAAAATGCCTTGAATTTGAATTTATTTGATAAACTGAATTTGTACTCATTCTTATTTGTTCTCATTAGTTGGAAATTGAAGAATTTCAAATGTAACTGATTGATTTCCAGTCTAGTTCAATATGGATTTAAAAATATATTGAAAGTCCAAAAAAGTTGGAATTGATTGAAACAGAAAGAATAACAAGCAACATAAGTAAATACCAGTAACGAAATTTTGGAAACATATTTAATTGTTATAAACGATATTTAATTGTTTGAAGAAACTGGCACATTCTATTTAAAGCATATTTTCCCCTATGTTTGCGAATCATTATTTTCAGAGATGAATAACATTAAAGAAATTCTTAGATACGATTTGGCATATGACTCCGATTCAGCATGCATTCTGCTAAAAGTAACATCTTACAATCCTCATATAAGTTATTATTTCATCTAATCTGTAACAAAACACAGTCTCACTAATGTTATTTTAATTTAAACTTCGTAATTAAAGTATATAATTCTATGTGCAAAATGTATTTTTTTCGTAGTAAATAAACAGTTTCTGTTGTTAGAATTCAGTTTTATTATCTTCCCAATAATCATAGGCCAAAATTATTTGACAGCATTTCTGTATCCCATTAGACATTTCCTTTGAAAAAATGGTACGTTTATCTATAAAGGTTCCCAACAACTGATATATGATCTCTTTCAACATTAAATAGTTTTAAAATATCTTCAGATTCGATGCAATCTCTCTCCGATTACAGAAAGCTCCTTCTTAATAAAACAGCATTTTTTTTTTAATTTATACTGTAAAAAGTGGGAGAATGTATCAGCAAATCAATGTGTGGGAAAAATATCTAAAGTTGCTTTTTATTCTTGTTGTTTCTAATCAATATTTAAATTTTCTGCACAGCTGATAGAAAAAAATAGCTTCAATAAAACAAATATATATATTTTGTTCATGGCAAAGGAAATATAATAATATAATTGACTGTGTATCATAGCTACAATTCCAGTTTTAGAATTAAGGATAATTTTCTTATATTTACTATTACAATGCTGATATCCGTTTGCTGATATTATTCTCAATCTAAATTTCGGAAAATCAAACAAATTTTTATTATTGAGTTTCCTGCGAAGCAATTCTTCTTTTACAGTAGCAGATATTAGAAGTTTCTCAAACATAATGGAAAAGTTAAATTACAACACTATGTTTTACGTTTTAAATTGTACAGACAGTTTAATGTTGAAAGAGACAGGCCAAAGAGACAAGAGATCAAAATTAAATAGACAATTGAAAGAGACAGACAGACCCTTTAAATTTGTAGTTGTTCCCTCTTATCTCTTCAGATCGCTAAACAATGAACCCATATAGAATGGGGGACTGTTACCATGAACAAAATTTATTTGCAACTATACTATTTATAAAGTGATGATTATTTATATATCTATGGTATTGTTTATTTATTAATAATCAGGTTAGGACATTATGCATTATGCATGATACTCCCATTTTTTTATTATAGTAATAATCATTCTCGTCTTCTGCTTGCATTTCGTAAATGTTTTTTTATTATTCTAATGAGTGTTCGCTTGCATTATTTTACTTCAGACATTCCTGTTTTTACTAAGAAAAAGCTTTTATTTTTTATTACTTTGTTAATTTCTTTCATCCAAGATTTTTAGAAGAATATAGGATTCCATTATCTTTTTTAATGAGCAGAACTACTATGGTTCTGCATTCTCATTATTCTAGTAAAGATAAATTGTTGCATTATGTTGTGAAGAGTTATATAATGTTACATAAAGTCTCCAAGAGAATTTTAGAGTCGTTTGTTACAAATTATATCTGAATTGTATGCTTTGCGAAACAGAACATTTCATAACAACTCATCATTAAGAAATGCCATCAAATGTTTTATAGCAAGATATTTGGACTTCTTTTTTTTTCTTTTTATTAAACTAGATTTTAACAATTATGTAGTTATTTGCAAAAGGGAAAGGGAAAGCAACGCTTTTTTTATATATCAATAAAAACTTCTGTAATTGCTAAAAAATAATGAAAAAAATTTAACTTCCACAAAAATTAAAAAATAATAAAATGGATATAATAAATATTTTTTCAACATTTGACAGAACAACTAAGTATATTTACAATGATGTACCTTTTCTTGCAAAAATATATTGTTCAAAATTAATTTTCACACTAAAATATTGTTCCAATTTTTTAATTTTTCTAAATAAAATTAGTTTCTATTGAGAAATGGGCATACATAATTTTCACACAAAAATATTGTTCCAATTTCAGTTTTTCTAAATAAAATGCGTTTATATTGAGAACATGGCGTACAAAATATCAGAAAAACATTAACTTTTAATCGCTGAATTAAATAAATTGCTCTATTAAAGGAATTATTACCGGAAGTAATTTTCTAATATTTGTACATAAAGAATATTTTTTTTTCTATTAATTTTAAATTGTAACCATTTTTCTTAAGGAAAAGTCGCTGTTTAACCAGTCTTCTTTTTTCTTCGCATGTAACTGTCATGTTGTAAATACTTTTACATGAAATGCTGAGAATTTTTTTTATCCATCTATATTTAGTTTTTCACTTCTGTACTATTTTAGCATCTCATGTACAGCAGAATGTTATTAGCTATTAATGAGGCATTATTTTTTCTAATGTACAACTGTAAGATCACTACATGCTTAAAAATATTTTGAAACTTGGTGTTAAAGGTACTTAGAATCTTTGGTTTACTAATTTCTTTAATAATTTTAAATATGAACCAAATTATTGAACCCAATTAAACAACTAAAAGAAAAATGCTCATATATTTTAGTGCTTAACATATACATCTACCAAATGTACTATTCATTGAACATAATTCCTTGGATAAAATATTACTTTATAAATTAAGTTGAAATAAAATATTTTTATGTTTATTGTTATTACATTTTATTTTTACACACATTATGTTTATTCAAATATGTGACCCGTTATTTTTTCACTATTTATCTCATGTCATAACTCTTCTGTTAAAGAATGTTAAATATTTCAAGGATTTGATAATTAAAAAGTATCAATGTACTTATAGAATTGATAAATGTTAAAAAAATAATTTGTCATTCAATTGACATCAACAATAAACAAACTGTTAAAAATTTTCATATTAAATGATTAAAGGAATTATTTTTTTTTTCAAAAACCTAACAGTAATATTTAAAATAAGTAAAAAAATGCGTAATTTTTATAATTTTTTTTACTTCATGAAACAGAAAATATTTTTTATTTATTTATTAGAGCATTATATAGCAAATGTATTGTTTCTTTTGCAATGGATCTTTCTAAAGTTATTATTAGAAATTAAAAAAAAATGCTTTAGCAGAAATAGACTTTCCACATGGAAGATTTTAGTCCTTTTCGAAGTTTACTGTTTCTTCTATTTCCAATCCACATCCGACGACAAAAAGCAAGAAATACATTTAATGCTGGTGCATGTATAGCGAAAAAAAAAAATGGTCGGAAGAAAACTAAGTATAGTACAAAAGATCTGCTTCTGTTGCTATTTATAAACTTGGGGAAACGAAAACGTTGCTTGAATTTCTTTTTCTAAATTATCCTTAAAATGAAAACTATGTTATCCTGCAAATGACCTTTCTTTGAGGTTCAAGGACTTACATAATATATCATTTGCATTAAAAATAGTTACTAACCCAAAAGGAATATGAAAAATATGCATTCCTATTAGAAATATGACATTCGTATTGAATTTTAGTGAATTGAAATGATGTTTTTGATTTGAAACTATATAAAATGAATTGAAGCAATAATTACAGCTGTAAATTGAAATGTATTTCAATAATAATAAGGTGAACACAATTTTTCTTTATATTTTTAAAGATTAAAATTTACCTTAAAACAAGATTAGTAACGCTCAATTCAACATTACAGGAAAAGCATTCAATTTTGGTCCTATAATTCCATAAAGGAATTATGTGACATAGTTCCTAAAAATTTCATGCAATAATTCACATACACTTGATGCTTAAATTGAACATGTAGTAATTCTAATGTATTTTTATCATCATTTTTTTTCTTCCATAGTATTTATAAACAGCTTCTAACTTATATTCTAAGGATTTTTCTTTTTTTCCTTTCAGATTATATGGGCGATGTACAAGACAAAGTAAAAAGAAAAGGCAGTTTCTTTCAGAAGGTATGATAGTTAATTTTCTTTCCGCTTTCCTCTTTTTTAACGATGAACTCAATTTATCGTTTTCGACTTCATACTTTCGCCCCAGTCAATCCAATTACTAAACTTTAACGTCTGGAACTCGACTTATATATAGATTGGTTTTGTTCTTTATTAAGGGAGCTTCAAACCTGGTGCAAGAGTTATATTTTGTTCCTTGTAGTAGAATATTAAGTTCAATATATTTTTTTAAATCTATAGATTCAATAAAAGGCACTAAATAACTTTATCTAATAATAGTGCATTTTGAAAAACTAATGAGTAATCTTAAATATTTCATTCTATCGATGTTAGTTTTGTCTGTAAAAAGGAAAAAAATCAATATTCATAATAAATGTCAAATCCATAGTTTAAATACCTTTGATTTGACCAAAGGTATTCATAAAAATGCTAATTAAGTATAATACAATAATTCTGATCTTATTATAAACTGAGATCTGTAGATTCTTCTGGAAAATTCTATTACGGCATCATATCTGTAAGGAAACATTGAAATTCGAGATGCTGAAGTTAATAAATCAATATAAATGCAAATCACCACCCTCCATAGTATATGTTGCGTTTAAAAGGTCTGAGACTTCTAGTCATCCTTCTTGTTTAGTGATAACACTCGCAGATTCAACATATTACCATTATTATTAGATTAGATTTTTTTTTTTTTTTTTGAAATTTGTTCTTCAAGAGTAATGGTGGCCAAAAATTACAATAAAGCATTTTATTCAATATGATTTTAATAAGCCTCTCAGCAAAATAGTTTTAACATTTTTACGAGTACAGGTAACATTCTTTACCGTTTTAAAATTCATATATTTAATTGTAACCTTATCTAAATTCTTCACATTTAATTTTAAAATCGAACGTATGTTGAATTCAATTATGTGAAATAGAATATTTGGGGTAAGAAAATAATTGCCAAGACTATAAAATAAAATAAATAAATAAAAACTGGCCGACACAATCTGATTTTGTTTTGCCGAATATCGTTATCAGCTCATCAAAATTTGGAGTAATTTTATTTCATATTTTTTTTATTGTATTGTCTAACATTGTGTTACAATAAACCTATAAATGAAAGTCAGCGCATAATAATTTTACGTATAATATGTGTAGCATTTAGAGTTCAATTTAAAACATATTTGCCATAAAATATCCTCCCTCCTAAACTACATGGTTATTATGTACTTTCCTTACTATTTTCATTTATTTTATGTCTAAACAAGCTAAAATAAAAAGTTAATTATTAAGATTTATTCTTAACAAACTTATGGTCTTCCAATAGATAAACTTCTGATTTCATTAGTTTATACGCACACCATTTTAAGAAACGTACACATTTCTGCACTTATGTCACTAATTTTCTGCTCGATGCGCATTTACTAATTTCCAAATTTATTTCTAGGAAATTTAGGATCTCTAGATCTAATGATCGGTCTTGTGGAACGCCATATGCACACACATATAATTGTGTTTCTCAGATACGTCTATCATTGAAATTTGAACCATTTCAACTGTAAATTAACAGCTTTTTGAAAATCGAATCGTTTTTTCTTCCAATTATTGCTTCTGAAAAGACATTTAAAAACATGATCATGTCCTGATCGAAAAACTAAAAACGTAGTTATAATTTATTGAACTACAGTACACTTACCAGCAATAAAATATATTTATTACAAAACAATCCTTTGAATCCAACCCAATTGCAGTAATCCGATGAACGACATTGCGAAATGCATATTTGTTGGAATTAAGTGATTTGAAATAGTTGAAGTATTGTAGTTCCGGTGATGAGAATGGTAAAAGTGGTAGCCATCTGACGACAAACTTCATTCAATAGAAAAACTGTACACACTTGAGACAAGACACAAGCAAGTGAAATCACAATTTTTCTTCTTTAGTACTTGCCTGTGGAAATGCATTTTTCGGTCACTGAAATTTGGAAATGTTTTTGTTTCTTCGTTTACTATTCTGAACTTTCGCTTGGAAGATATTTATAAAATATTTATGTAAAATGGAGAAAAAGAAAATTCATCTGGTCGTGCGGAATAATAAATTTTGACGTTAGGGAAAGATTCTAAGTATATTCTTTTTCTTTTTCCGTGATGGGATTTTATTTGAAGAAACATATAATTTTAAATATTTAATTCTTCTCTAAGTTTTTTTTTTTTCATTTTAAAAGAATATTCTGCCTATTCCTTTTCCTTTATTTGAAATTACATAAATATTTATTTTTAAGTATTTAAATCAGATTTTGTTTTTTTATTTCCAAAGAGGAAACATAATATCACGCACTTAATATAAAATTGTAGTTTTTATTTCATAACAAAAAGACATTTTTATATATCAAATAAATCTAAATATGATATAATTTTATTATTTCTTTATAATTTTTTTCATTATTTTATAACATCAAAGAATGCGGATTCTGACCTAAGCAATTTGATTACATTTGAAATCAATTAAAATGTAATCGAAATCTAAAAGTGGGTATATCTAGGGTGTTAAAAACTGTACTTGTCTTTCCATTAATATGTAATAATGAAATAAAATAATATTTTTTTTATCAGAACTGTTTTATCTTTTTTTTTGTCTGAACAAAAAATTTTAATCTTGGAATGCACTCTATGTTCGTAAAACTCGAATGTTGTTCCAAATATAAATGTTTTCATCATAATTTCTTTTAATGCTCAAGCTCATTTACATAAAACCACAATATTTTCTATGTTCGAAATAGTTAATATTCTCGAACTTTTATCAAGGATTTGAAACAATACTTCACTCTTATAAAAAATGAATTTAAAATTGTTTTTAAAAAAATACCATTCTAATATTCTATGAGACTTATTCCTAATAATCGATAATGTTGTAGCAATTGTTTTCTGTATTTTTTAACATTAATTATCTTGGAATTCAAAAAGCACTATACAATGAGTATATATATTAAAACAATGGGATTTTTTCAATCATTCGAGAAAAATATTTATTTTTAAATTAATATTGTGTTCTATAATATTGTAAAATCAATTTGTAAAGCAAAGCTACAATATTCTGTACTACCATGATTGCATGATTCATATAATTCAAAGAGGAATAAATTATGCATAATGATGTAATTGATACTTCGAATACTTGTAAATGATGTTTCAAACGGGTATAAATGATACGTCAAAGGGATATAAATGATGCAACAAAATTAATATAAATGATACATAACGATGTAAATGAATAATGAAATTCATATAACGGATAATAATAATTATAAGTGGGTAATAATCATAATAAATAACAGATTATTGTTTAAATTATATAACTAGAAATAAATATTTATTTAATTCTGGATTGATTTATAAAAAGATTATTTTTAAATTATTTTCTACATCATTAAAGCAGAATATTTCTCACTTTAATTTTATGTTTTGTTAAATGCTATTTTCATCTGTTATATGCTTCGTCTCCATGTATTTGATTTCAGCTAAAATATTTTATACACAAAATAACATCAAACAATAAATTTCATTTAACTATCTAATCCAGATTGACATTAAAACGTGCCATTTTAAAAGTATTACATCTTTTACGATTGCATATATGAATCATCGGAATGGAGTTCAATCCTGCGATACCATGTGAAATTAAAATCGCGGTTTACCAGATAGTCTATATTGTAAATATTTGTTCTCTTTCGAGATATTTATATTTAAATTTCTTATTTCAAATTTAGCATGTCCAATTACTAATAATTTTTCCACGCTGTTGTTATGGAAAAATATCATAATTTCATGCAATTTTAATATCGATGACATTTTAAGAAAGGTCCACAAGATGCACTTACTCGTCCTTTAAAATGATTATGGATGGAATTCGGTAGCTCCATTACTTTGATCTGTCATTTAAATCAATAAAGTGTTTCCAAATACGCCTGTATATATTCATTTTTGTTATTAGAATAAATTTACAGTACAAATCTATTAATATTAGCCGCTGATACAAAATAATTCATTTTTCCCACAAACTACTTTGCGATAAGGCTTTTGTTTTGAAATCAATGTTCATATTAATATTTCGAATACATTTATAAACATTTAAACGACATCAAAGAAAATAAAATTCTAAAGAAATTCCAGAAGCAATATTGAGTTTCAGTACTACATATACTTATATATTTCCCGATGGTTATGTATTGAAAGCAAATATAAGAAAAGGAAAGGAATATCAACACTTGAAAGAAAATTATGTTGAAAACATAATTTCAGTTTTTAATAGATAAGTTATATTTTGCTTCTATATTGATCCATAAAATTTTTTTATAACAGCATTTCGAAACAAAATTCATACAAATATAAAATACTCATGATTTTAAGCAGAATATGAAAATATCAGTGACTTTTATTAAGAATTTCAAACACTTTTCAATTTAGGAAAAAATAAGAAATATTAAATGTTTATTAAATTTTAAATTAATATTCAAGTTATTCTCATGCATAATCTGATAATTCCACTAAGGTTTCAAAAATATTTCTATGTTATATCAAATCAGTATTCAACTGGAATATTCTAATTCACCTGTCTGTATAAAGATTTTGAATAATAAAACAAACGACGCGAAACACAATGAAGCATCATAGATATTCGTTTCGCTCTTTGCTCTAAATAACAATTCTGATATAACTGTTTCGTTGCTAATTTTCAATTTTTTTTATTTATTTCAAAATACAAATGACAGTTTCACTAGAATTCTGTAATCCAAATCTCTTTATCCCCTTAATATTATTCAACATAAAATTCGAAAACAAGATTGAAATGCTTTCACCTATTTGAAAGGATATTCTAATAAACAAATGTAACAGAGATTGTATCACATGTATCTTCACCGTTAACGAAAGTAATCATATCGCAAATGCATATTTTGTTTCAAAAATAATTGGATATTTAAAGCTGCAAAAATATTTTTCTACTAGAATCAGATGAAATAATGGTAAAATTGTAATACGAAGTATGTGAAATAATGTACTGAAAGAATTTGTTTTATTTTTCATTAATCCAATTTTTAGCAATTTTTATAATTACATAGCTATTTTTGCATTACTAAATGGAAAACATGTTTTCAACTGTTAAATCTCTATTTTTCTCATTATTTTATATGTCTGTTTTATGGAATTAAACAGATTTCATCAGTTTTAAAAATGATTTTTAAAATACCTTATCTACAAAAGATATTTAAGATAGTAGTGAAAAGCAAAATTTCTCACAAATAAATATTACTGAGTATATATATTTATGAAAATTAAAGCATTGTCTGATGGAAATTCATGTCCTAAAGAATAATATTTATTATTTTTGTAAAAAAAGTAATAATGATTGCGATAAAATCATTCAAAACAGTGACTGAAAAAATATAACAGATAACATGCTTCAATAAAAAACAAGGCAAACTTGTAGATTTGTTAAAACAATGTATCATGATTAAGCGATATTTAAACGAGACTGAATAATGAAATATGAAACAAATAATCTCTTTATAACAGAATAAAACAAATATCTTTTTTATCTGAAGATAATATGCATTTTTAAAATATTGAATGGGTGCATTATATTGGAGGCATTTATATTTATCAAAAGGAATATGGCATCATAAATATTATGTGATGAAGAAGAAAATAGCATCCGGATGTAAAATGCTATATTTCGTCAACTATTCAAGAAAACTATAAAATCACTGTAAAAATTATTCGAATGAACAATTTCAGCTTTATTTTTAGACTTTAATGCCTTGCAAATGAGAAATTATTTTTTCGCATATAAGCAATGCTGGTTGAGATAACATGGAAAGGCGCATTTAGTGTGTCCACAAAAAACACTATACAAACTTATGCATTTTGTATTATTTATACATTTTAAAGCCTATTAATAAAAATGCCTTACATTTCCTTTTGCATACTAAACATATTTTTTGTTTTATTCCATTTAGAGCTATCGCATTTTTGTAAAGGTTAAAATTTTTTTTTTCTTAGTTCAGTTTTACTTTTGCTTTTATTGCGCAGTTGTTTTATTCTCTGGTCATTTAATGTTTTCAGCAAGGATCAGTAATAAGCCCAGACAAATCATCTTTTGAAAATAAATGTAATATCCTTTTCCTAGCAATCTCATTTCTATCTATTGTTTTTATTTTTAATATATTAGTTTATTGAAATTTTATAAAATTAGGTATGTGTCTTAAAAAATGCTCACATAACGATTCAAATCAATAAAATGAAAAGAAAGTAAGATACCTACGAGAAAATAATACCACCATTAGATAATATTCAATCTAAGTCGAAAGGCCTTTGTTTTTCCTCTAAGAGCACTGTACTTATGTCACTCAAACAAAAAGCATAAAACAACGGTAGATGCGAAACAAACTGACCAATAATAATGTTCTGTGTTCCAGAATGCATGTCAAAACATGTCCCCTTAGGTTCCTGCAGAAGGGAACCGAAGTGGGAATAATAAGTTACTGACATTCTGGCGACCTAATGACGCGGAAGGAATGTCCATTAGGTCGGAAACCTCATCTGCTTCACGTTTTTCTGTTTGAACAGCCTGCAGCAACAAGAACGTGAGGAAAGAAAGATATTTGGCTATCGTAAGCTGGAAGGGCAGGATTTATTTGTTTTGTCACAGCCTGCGATTCGTTGTGGCAGGATGGACTGCTAATCAAATACAAAAGGGCTGCTAAATAGATGCTCGAGGCTATTTTTCTAAGAAAAGTCACTTTGACGAATAAAATTTGTAAAAAATCGGTTATGTGATGTATTAAATATTAAATGGAATTATCATTTAATGATCTTTGAATATTTAAAATTTTGTATTTACTATTTTAATAAATTAAAATTGAAAATTTTTATTCATGATTTAGGCCACTATAATTAATATTTACTCTTTTGATAAAGAAATTACACTTTTTCAGTAACTGTTTATTTTTCGACTTTAAAATAAACAGCTCGTTTGAATTATAATAAAATACAACTATTTATCAGAAACACATTTCTCTAAAATCTAGATTTTCAATTTCCGCTCGCAATTTTCAGGGCATTATTAATATTATTTATTTTCAACAATAGCTAAACATAATTTACTTCCACTGAAAAAAGAAGATCTATGGAAGGACAATAATAAAATGAAAAATTTTTTTTGAGTAACAATAAGAATTACACAAATTGAGCTAGATATATCAAATGAATTTAATTTGTTTTTCTTTCAAAGCATATAAAGATTTTTTTTCTCCCCAAAAGTAAAGATTCATTTTTTTAAAAACTGATAACATAAGGTGTAAACATTTATTAACACTAATTTCAGTATTTGAAAAAAAATATTCGATATATAATAAATATCTTACATTAAAGCAATAAGATCTATCACACGAACTAGAATGTAGCATAAATTTATTTATAAGCAAAGGGCATAGCTGTTTGCCTTGTCTCCTAGATATTGTGCTGTTGATGAGTAGGGAATTTCTTCTGTCGTGATGAAAATAGATTTCCCCGGTATATAAGAATAGTTTCACGCATAATTCGAATGGAAATCTGAAAATTTTGTGCCACTGAAGGCAAATTATGTTAAGTTAAACTCGTTCTTAGAACTGAGATTAATTTTCTATCGTTTCCATTGACATTGTCCAGTTTTAGTGACTAATATTCAGTTAAGAAGATGAAAAAGACACATTGACATGTATTTATAATACTTGCAGATTAAATTATAACCGAGTCTTATGTTTTAGTTGAGAAAATTATCTCGTATTGTTTTATATTTAGAGTGAAATGCTAATAGAAATAAATATCATTGTCTTTATACTTTTTTCACATTATTATTCGGATGATACTTTAAGTAAAAATCAATTATATATATAATATGACTAAAAACTCAAATTTATTCATTAAACAGTCTGAAAAGTTAGTACTACCTTAATATTCGTTTTTACAAGTAGTAAGTTTAATTCAGTTAATTTAATTTCTGCAACGAAAAAAAATTCTAATGAAACTTCATTTATATAACATTTGAGTAATTATAAATGCAAATATTGTTATGGGGAAATAAATAACAGTTGTTAGATATAAAAATAACATCATTGTAAGATATAGCAATAGTTTATATAGATATAAATTCTCTTTCAAATGTATTATAAATCTCAAGTATTTAATCGTATGAAAACCGTTATATAACGCAGCTATACAGCATATAAATTTCACATGCATCAGCCTAATTTGGACAAAATTGAATCTAGCAATCATATTCACAAAACACAATGCTACATACAATAAAAAGTCATAAATAAAGGCAATTTAGTCCTAGCTCTGTTTGCAAGAATTGATCACTACCTCATGCTTATCAACAAGCACAAAATTATTAATAATGAGATATTGATTTGAATATTTATTAATTTAAATGTATATATTTGTACTCTACGAATGTATGAAATTTAAATACTTTTTTAAAATATTTATTACAAAGTAATATTAATTAGTTTATGTTTAAATAAATAATATTGATAAAATTAATAGCAATTCTTACTTAATTTCTTGTATTATTTATACATCTTACATTATTTATGATCGGGTGTCAGGTCAGTAATTTCAGAGCTTGACGACCATTTGGTAACTTTGTGGCGGATTTGAGAATTTTGGCGACCAACTAGAAATTACTAAAAAAATTAATCCATTAATATTTGAAAAAAAAAATGTATTTACATCACATACCACTACAAGATTACTTGAACTTGAGTGGATAAATAAAAAGTATTTTATTAATGGTTGAAAATTTGAGCTATATAGTCAGTAACTTAAACAATATCTATTATTGAAACATGATTTAATTCAATTCATGACATAGCATTTGCTTTAACTAATCAATCAATCCTAATTGAATCCATTTAGGTAATATTCAGAATCATGTTTACTTCATGCCCAACTAACTATTTAATTACGATAAGACCTGCACATATTGTTTGCATAATCCTAGGGTAGATCTAAATAATTTTGGAAAGTTGGATTACTGCTATATATTTATTCAGTGATAAATAGTACTTACATAATAACAGTAAATACTACTTACATAATAGCATTTTGTCATTTTAATCATTTAGTTTCATAACAGGAGATCGATATATACGGAACCATCTTTGTTAAATTTTGATCATTAGTTATTAGTACCTTGTGACTTATATGCTATTAATATTCCTAAATTTCAATCTTCTGAAAAAACTATTATTTTAATAATTATTGCTTGGCTATACTGTTGATTAAATTTCAATTTCTATTGCAGTGAATGATGTTACATTTCATTTTGAGAACATAAAAAACACTGGCTTAAAAACTATAACTTTTTTAATTAATTAAGTACTGGTATAAACGCAAAGAAAAAAATGTATGTATGATTTCAGAAATAATACAAATAAATTTTGAAACGCATTTCTGTTAAAACAATGCAAAAAAATACCTAAAATTAGTTTGAAAAAAATATTCCAAATTCTCCAAATCTTATTCACAAGAAGAGATGAATGTGGATATTTTTTCAAATATTTCTCGTATAAATTATACACATTTTTGCTATATATTATGTGTTATCCCAATTGTATATAATAATACATAAGGCAGTTTTTTAGAAAAATTTCAATTTATTAAATATGAAATTACAAAAGAAAATATTTGTAATTGGGAAATCAAAAATTGTTTATTTTTTGTTATTCTTGTGTTTTTATAGTTTTTTTTTAGTTTAACGCACTAATAAGAGTTTAATCATTTATTAAAATTTTTTCAAGCAATGTTTATTTTTGAATTTTAAATCATGCATTTGTTGAGGTCGAGTTAAGAATCACTAATTACTAAAAATGTATCATGAAAATTGATTTCCATTTGAATAAGATCCTCAGAATTGTTTTTAAAAACCTGAAATCGTTATTTTTTAATAACCTTTTATTTCAGAAAAAAATATGTTCTCCCTGAAATATTGTCTTAAAACTGTACAAAAAAGGATGAATCCATGTTATGACTTAAGGACACTTTGTATGTGGGGGTTTTAAGTGCTAAGATGTAAGTATAAGGGATGTGTGCGTTTAACACTTGATGAATTACTTAGTCTGAAAAGCTCAAATATTTACCCTACATTTAGGGGCATAATACATCGAGAAAAAACTCTTTAACTAGAACTTTTTCTTTTTAAAATTAACTCTCATTTTAAGGTGTAGTAAAAGCTAAGTACACAAAATCCGTCAGCTGCAAAAGACAGATTGGTTCTTCCCACATAACGTAGATAAATGATGAAAGAATGAAAATTCCCTTCTGGTGGAATTACTTCAAGATGTCTTGTTCATTTATCGGGAGAAGTTCTTCTTTTTTTCTTCTCATTTATTGCACTTTTTCCCCTATCTTTTTCTGACGGTAAATTGTTACCTAAATATTTCCAAAGATACGATGAAAAAACATATTTGTCTCCCGAGGTTCGAAAAGTAAAATAGCTGTTCAGTAATTGGAAGAATTTGGGAGCCTTTTTCTATTTTTTATGGGGACATTCTTTTTATTTTAAATGTCTTAATTTTAAAGAAGGGAAAATTGTTTTTGCTTTCTTTAATTATTGTATCTATCAACATTTTTTTTTCTCGAAGGCGAACAAAATCGTTTTTATTTTAATTAAAATATTTCTATATAATTTAATTTTTTGATTAGTAGAGCTCGGTTTATGATTTTATTGAATGCATTCAAATTCCACTCACTAATACATAATTTAACCTTAATGAATTAAAAGTCTCTTGCAACGTTTTATAGCTGCATAATCTAAATATTTAAAAATTTATTCAACTCCTTTGACGCCTTGTATTTAAAATTCTTAAATGTTTTCGTAAATTATTATTAAGTTTATTCCTTGCTCTCTGCGAATGTTTTGTGTTAATCAAAATAAAGAAAAGAATTTTATAAACTTAATTTGAATATCGAATGAACGCTTGAATAAAAATGTGATTTAAAATGTGGAAACATTAAACTTCTTTTCTTTAGCATTTTTTTAGAAATAATACTTACTTAATAAGACTTTCTTTACATTAAAACTAAAAAGTAACCTCTATCAAATATGAAAGATGAAATTTTTGATTACATTATTTTCGAAAATATCATATGTTTATTATCTCATTTGCCTTTTTTAAACACAATATTTTACTATAATAAATCACAGTGCTCATTTGCCGGCATCCTGGCCTAGGGTTAGCGCATTTTCCCCTTGAGTGGGACATCCCGTCTTCGAATCCTGATTCGGGCATGACTATTATGTACCCTAATATGAGGTGCTCTTCACACACCTTGAGGTGTGTGAAAGAGCACACCTGTAAAAAGGGGTTGTGCCAGTGAATATGTGTGTCATCTTCATAAGGGTAGAAGTCAGACTTCTGCCCATGGGTTCTCATGTGCCTTTCTTTCAGAAACTATTGCACTTGGCTTAAATCGCTGATAGTTCATCAATGGACTTGTACTGTGCCATAAGTAACAACAGTATTGTTCATTTGATCTTTTCGTATTATTTTTGATATACAGCTTTTGATAACAAATTGAACATAAGTGACTATTTTTAAAACAGTTCTTTCATTTTTGCTTATATTATTATTATTTTTACTTAAAGCAAAGTATGCTGTATTCTCAGCTATACCTGATGGGGGAGACTTTTCATATCTATATGTTATTCTTTAGTATTATTTCTTGTACTCTTATTGTTATAAATATTATTATTAATTCTTCAGTTAAAAGTTTTGCTATATATGCTGATTTCCTCAGAAAATGTAACTTCTAATGATCTTCAGATTGAGCTTTATGTTTCTAAAATACTTTTCTATCATTTGAAAGGGTCTTTTTTTCCTTCTAAAGGAAAAAAAAAATCAATATAAAAATTACTATTACTGTTATTTGAGATATTTGTTTTTCTTATCATAAATTTTCAGAATCATTTCCGAATGTAGATGGATCTACTTAAATCAAACAATGTCAACAATTCATTTTCGTTAAAGAGTCAATATGGTTTTCTCTAAAGATTTTTGATGTTGGGACAGTATGTATTTAAAAAAATCTTTCACATGAACAAAATTGATGTGAAAGAGTTTTATAAAGATCCTAAAAAAAGTTCACACTTTTAAAATTACAAATAGTTTTCATTTTAAAATATTCTTTTCTTTTTAAAGAAAAAGTTTGGGAAGAGAATAGTCGCTATTGCAAACTCACTATTAAATATGTGTAAAAAACTAATTTGTAAATTTGTAAATACTTGATATTTTTATCTTAATAATTATAATTTGTGATAAAAGGATATAAATTTCTATCACTATTCATTTTGTAATTAAAAAAATTACTTTCTGAATATTTTGAAAAAAAAATATCTGCAGTCACTTTAACTTTTTTTCAAACCATAAACCTGGATTATACTACTATATCATTCGATATTGTAAAATAGTGAAGTAAGTAAGAAGTTTAAGAAGTTATATTCTGTAAGAGCTTATATCTATATCTACTCAGACGCAAGCACACACACACACACACACACGCACGCACACGCACACACACATACACATAAATTAAAAGAAAAAGAAATATGTTATAGGGCCAAAAAAAAGGAAAAATAATCTGGAAAATCTAAAACTCTGATAGACATAAAAAATGGTAAAAATGCAATAACTGCATTTGTTCTTGCTTTTATCCTGTTTACAGTAGAATGAATTTTGTATGTATGCAAAGTCAATTCTGTTATGGCATCCTTAGAGGTCCATTTCTTCAGATATTATAGACATATCTTACTTAGTAGTATTTACTTCTGGTTCTTTCCAAAGACAAGATTGTATTTTTATAAGCCTATTAATAAAAATGTCCGCTGTCCATTATGAAGTAGGGAACAAGTAACATCAATATTTTTGGCTGTAAAATAAGAAAAAAAATATAGATATAACGCATTCGCATTATATTTCATTTCTCAATAGAACTGGATGTTATATAAGGATTTCAATCATATACACTAATGGGGGAAAAAAATCCCAACACCAAGAAAAAATTATTGTACAGTAATGAAATTTTAGGAATACATTTGTCTAGGTAACATATTAAATTGATTAAAGTTTCAAGATCACAGGTAGAGCCATTGGCGAGGTGAGCCATTTCAAATGTGAAATGTTGGTATATTAATAACCGGTGTAACCACCAGAATTTTGAATGCAAGCATGCAAACGTGCATGCATTGTGTCGTACAGGTGTCGGATATCAGTTTGTGGGAAGGAGTTCCATACCTGTTGCACTTGGGCGGTCAATGCAGGGACGGTTAATGCTGGTTGTGGATGACACTGGAGTTGTCGTCCAATGATGTCCCATACGTGCTCGATTGGAGAAAGATCTGGGGATCTAGCAGGCCAAGGCAACATGTCAACACTCTGTAGAGCATGTTGGGTTACAACAGCGGTATGAGGGCGAGCTTTATCCAGTAGGAAAACACCCCCTTGAATGCTTTTCAGGAATGGCAGCACAACAGGTTGTATCACTAGACTGACGTACAAATTTGCAGTCAGGGTGCGTGGGATAACCACGAGAGTGCTCCTGCTGTCATACGAAATTGCTCCCCAAACCATAACTCCAGGAGTAGGCTCTGTGTGTCTAGGCCGCAGAGAGGTCACTAGCAGGCGTTCACCTGGCCTCCTTCTAACCAACAAACGGCTATCACTGCGACCAAGGCAGAGCTGGCTTTCATCAGAAAACACAACAGATCTCCACTCCGTCCTCCAATGAGCTCTAGTTTGACACCACTCACGTCGCAAACGGCAGTGGTTTGGAGTCAGTGGAATGCACTATACAAGGCGTCTGGCTCGGAGCTGTCCTTGAAGTAACCGATTTGTAACAGTTCGTTGTGTCACTGTGGGGCCAACTGCACCTCGAATTTCAGCTGCAGACGCAGTACGATTAGCCACAGCCATACGCCGAATACGACGGTCTTCCCTCTAAGTAGTACCACGTGGCCGGCCGGAACCTGGTCTTCTTGAGGCAGTACCTTCCCTTGAGCACTGCCGCCAACACTCTTGCTTAGTGGATTCATTCCTGCCAAGTCTTTCAGCAATATCGCGGAAAGAAAACCCACCTTCTCGTTCAAACTCAGTGAGTTGTTGATAATGGCTTCTTCGTCTTCTCAGAGGCATCCTTGACTAACAGTAACCCTCTACGTCAAATCTCAACTGTAAATAACGATCACTAACCTTACAGCGCCTATCTAAAGCAAACCTCATTTGCATGTTCATAGTGTCGCTACTAGCGCCACACTTACGCGCGTAGCTCGAAATTTGAAACGAAGTCATCTTTTAGATGTATAAACACGCCTACCAAATTTCGTTTATCTAGCACAGCACCTTCCTAGTGTTGGGATTATTTTCCCCATCATTGTATTATCACTAAGATATTGATAAATTTTAACATTCTTTATATACATAGTTCAAATTATGCTTTATGGCATAATTCATACGCATTATTATATTTATTGTGGTTTTGCTATTGTGAAAATTATGTAAAGATCGACAATACAAAATTAGTGTTTGTCAGAATTGTCTTTTGAAATCATATTATTAGTATTTCTTTTCATTTGCTATATTTGATTAATTTTAGATTATATTTCTTATTGCTTCCGAAAACAAATGATACATTTCAACTGAAAAAGTTGTTATCGTAAAGATTCATCTTATTTATGTTTTTTTGTTTAATATATTGATAAAAAAGAATCTAAATTTGAGTGATTTAATTATAAAATTAAAGGTACATATTTTTTAATGAAAATATGAGAAATCAATGCATCATCAGATGGTAAAAATCTTTGGTCCTTCATTTCATTAGCAGTTGTCAGTCGAAAAAAAGTTATTTTGATTATATGATTTAAATAATAACCATACATTGAGTAACGTTTGCTTTTTTAAATGAAACTTAATTATACTTATATTTGGATGAATTTATAATTTGCTATTTAGGCCTATTTGATCCAAATTGTTACGACTGTTAGAGATTCATGATTTAAATTTATAAATTGCTATTTAGGCATACAAGGTGGTTATAAAAAAAAACTTTTCCGATGTATGAATTCTTTAGTCACCCATAGATCTAATCAATTGAATGGAAATTTCAGATGCTTTTATTTAAAAGTATATCCTTGGAAGTAAGCCATATAACAGATTCTCCGTTCCAGTTATTCAATATTTATTTCCGAAAAATTTTCTAAATAAAAAATTTGATCCAAATTGTTAGAACTATTAGAGATTCATGATATAAATTTATATATATGAGAAACGTTCAATTAAAGATATAAAATTTAATTTCGGAAACCGGATGGAATAAATAATAACAAAATGAAAATATATGGGAGATTTTGTTAATTATAATGTATTATTCAAAGGTTCTTTGTCGAATAAAATTTTTTTACAAAGCATTTTGTTACGAAGTTTGTTGAAACCTCGGAATTATGCATGAAATCTATAAGCACTTCCAAAATGAAAATGTTCTCCAATAAATAATAATATTAGGTAGTAAAAACTTTCTTTTACAATTTAGGCTTTGGATCTTAATGATAATTGTCTAACATTCCCTTACATAAAATGATTCGAGGAGATATTATTCCAAAACTCAAAATTTTAACTTCATAAGAGCGATTAAGAAAAGAATTCATGCGTCTTTATTCTCTCCTCTACCTTCTAAAGAACATTCGAAGTAGTTTCTGTTTTATATTATAACAGAAGAGAAATCATTTTTCCTGCTGAAACGCTAATGAGCATAGATACTTTGTATGCTGGAGAACAAAATTTAAGTGCATCGCTACTGTTTGATAGCTCTTTGTTAAGAGCAAAAATTGTTATTAAAAACTTTTCAGCGAAAAAGAAATAATCCCTGATTTAAACTAATGGAGAAAGCTGTGAAAGTGAAAATAAACTTTAACAAAATGTAAACTGTCGCCTGAATGTTTTCTCTCTTTATTCTAGCGAGGTCATTAAGTTCGTATTTCATTTTCTGGGAAGGATTTTGCATTAAAGTGAGAAGATATATTTAAAATCTGGACTTCATTTGTATAGTTTATTGTGAACATAGTGTTTATCCGAAAGTCAAATATTTTCTGTGAGTTATATGCATTCATTTATTGATGAAGTATTAAGTGTGATTATCAATAAGAATCGAAGCATTTTTTCTATATATTAATTGATTTAATAATTAATTATTTTTTATATTAAAGACAAAAAAAAAGGAAATTCACGTGCTTAAGGAAAAAAATTAATTATTCATTATATCAATTATCGGTTAATTTTGATTCAAGATTAATATTTAATATTTTATAAATGAAACTCTTAAATATTTGTCAGATATTTTTGTATTCTAGCAATTCACTTCTAGATAATCTGGAATTCAAAACGACTGGGCCATTTCAAAAATAAGGATGGGATACTTTAACTATGGTGCTTAGTTCTCGCCACTCTAGTGGGCAGGGAAATGGTGTTAATTGTTTTTTTAAATCATGTGATAGCATGATATTGTTTTCGCTTGAAGTTTTTGGGACCTCAAAATGTGAAGACAACAAAATGTTAAAGCCTCGAAATGGAAGGCAATATATTGACTATTTATAACTTTTTTTATTTTCAAGCTGGCTTTCACAGTATAGCTTTTGAAATATCCATCGTCTGCCAATGGAGTTTCATTTTGAAGTCGGCTTTCATTGTATAGCTTTTGAATTATCTACTGTCTGCTGCTGATGTATTTTCCCATTATCACCTAACTATTGCATCATTTTTTTAAAAATAGACCACAGAAGTTAAAATCTTGTTTGTTTAATCGATAACGATTGTTATGTCAGGGATAATTTCAACTAATTAAAATACCGTTAATAGAAAATAATGCAGACAGTTGTCACATTAGGCGATTTATCGCCAACTAATGCTACAGCTTGATTTCCAAATTATTCATTCTCTCTCATAATTCTTAGAAATTATGTCACCTAATATAAGTCATTAACAAGAGTAAACCGGTTTGAAATAATCATGGGACTATCAGATTATGCACGTATCGATATTTAGAAAAAACTATGGGTTCCTTTAATGCTGAACTTAAGAAGAGACGGAATTCATGGTACAGTTAAGGTGATTTATACAATTATTTGAATTGCATTGCTTAGAAAATTTATTTTGTTTATTTACTTATATGTGGGGGAACACACTTTTTATAACTTCATTATGAGATAGAAATTTTAAAATGAGATGCAACTCATGGAACAGTTAAAGGGATTTATACTATTGATTGAACAGCATCGCTTAGAAATTCTATTTATTTATATGTGGATAAATGAGACTTTTCATAACTTCATTATGAGGTAAAAGAAAAATAATAAACAAATTTCAGGAACAGTTACTTAATTATTCGTCAGTTTCACGTTTCGAAAAACAAACGCAAACACGAATGTACACGACATTCACTTGAATACAATCTACAGCTGCAATTAAAATATTAAATATGTTTGAATATTTTAAGAACAAATCTGAAACTTTTATTTAATCTTGGTGAAATCTGCAACATTTACTTTTCATCAGGATAAGAAAGACATTGTCATTTTTTCGGAGTCCACAAATTAATCAAAATTTAAGTTACTAAAAAGCTGTAACAATATTTCTATGGTTATGGTAGAATTTATTTCACAGTTTTGCGAAGCCATCTGTTAAGTTCGCTTGAAAATATTAAAATTAAGATCTTTAGACAAATTGCTTTGTTTGAAAAAGTATTTTCCCTCCAGCTTTTAATTCGTAGTCTAAACACTTTTAAATGTGTACACAACAGATTGTAGAATGATGAATAAATTTATCTAAATGTATAATTAATTCAACATTTATTGCTTAGTTATACATGCAAACAATCTTGTGAATCTGATTCCATTAACTACAGTCCATAGATTCCGTTAGTTATCATTAAGTCGAATTTGACTAAGAGATTGTATCGACTTCATTAGAAACTGAATGAATGCATTCTAGTGAATATTTAACTCTAGAAATTGGGTGGACTATCTCGAGGCGATATTCGGGAACTCCCGTCCGATTGTTTCAGTAGTATGAATACCAGTGTGAAAAGTTAGTTATTCAGAATCATGAACGTTCGAAACATTAGTAGTCAGTGCTAATTAATACTCATTTCAGTCAAGCGTGACTAACAACAAATTGAGTTATGAAATAATAGTTAAGCTCAGTTTCCTTTTAATTCAACCATGATGATCTGGTAATTGTTTCTATATTTCGTGATGGATAGCTGAGTTTTGGCTCGGTTTGGTTCTTTTATTGACACAAGGGCCAGAAAATGCCATCCTGCGCCATACATATAGTCTAACAAGGAGACTAAAATTGTATAAAAATTTCAAAAAGTGTTCTATAAAATTAATGATGTAAAAATTTCAGTGATAAATAATACGATGAAGATACCATATAAAAATACAATAATGCTTTTTACAATAAAGACACAGAGTTTTAGATAAACTGATAAACACCAAATGCTTTTAAAATCTTAAAAATAGTTTTACGTGAATTTCTTCCCAAAAGCGTCTATATATCGAGGGATAAGGAGTAAAAAAATATAAACGGTAGTGATTAAAATTGGGACATTCTATACAAAACATGATTAATCTTTAAAATTACCTATATTTTGAGTACAAAGGAGTTCGACTACCAAATAAAAGATTTTTTTGGGTTATGCGATTATGACCAATGTGGAGTCGAGTCAGTTTAGGTGAAGGATTAAGTACATAATTCAATTAAAATTGGTCAATATTCATATTTTTTTAGTTGCCTACAGATAGATAGATATTTTTTTTTTAATTTTCTAATTTCAAGAGTAAGCAATTCAATAAATTTCACAGAAGCATGATAGTGACACATTGACTCCATCACACTATCAAATTTCAAAACAGAAAAATTTGTCATCCAACATCGTTTGTGTAGCTATATATTATTACCGTATGGCATCAAACATTGAAATATTGTAGAATGTTTATTTGTATTTGAATGCAGGATATGCAGGTAAAATTGAACAGACTAAAAAATATATATGAAAAAAATTCTTGAGTGTGGAAATGAAATAAATTAAAATTCTTCACTTTTTTTGCAAAAAAAGTCTTTAATTATTTACACTTCAATGTGTCCTTCTTTATGCGCATAGTATAGCCAAATATTATTATGTTTCATGCTATATATTTACTTTAGATTTAAATTTTTTCATAGAAACTTATGTTATGTCTATATAGAAACGAATGTGCCAACCAGTTTTTTTTTTTTCGATTTTATATAATTATTTAAAATTTTAAGAATAAGTCATTCATTACGCTAAACTTATTTTTTTACCCTTTATTTACGGAGATGCATCAAAGTACCGTTTAAATCAGGCCAACAACTTCGTAACATAACTATTTTTTCTAACAGTATTTAAATGAACATGAAGAAAGTACTTCAAATGGAACGCAGTAGATATCAACTCAAAACAGCATTGAAAATCTTTAATTAATAATTAAATTAATTAAGTTATTGAAAGCAATTATGAAAGTTTTTTTCATCTTCCTTGCGCTTATCCCTTACTAAAACTTAACAATGATTCAAAAATAAATTTGAAAAATTCATGGTAAAATAATTCGGTAAATAATAATTTCCCAATCTAATTTTAACATTAGACACTAATTGGAATTCCGGGAATAGCTTAGACCAGAAGCTATCTTTAGAGTTAAACCTTCACGCGTATTTTATTTCTAAATAATTCATTTATATATGGCAATTGATAAAATTGATACTATTCCCCATTCTGATTAATTTCTACAGAGCGCTCGCAGACTTCCTTCATTTTCCTCAAAAAAACTTAATCTCTTTCTGAAACTGAAAATAAGCTATTAATGCAAGATAATGTTGATAATTTAAAAATATTAAACATATAATAATATTGTAATTTACGCCAGAAAATAACGGAACATGAAATGCTTTGGCAAATCAAAACTTAAGAAAATATTTTTTTCGCAACACACTATCCACAGTGAAATAAAAATGATATTCTCGACGGATGTCTTTCATTTTGAATATAAATTTAGACATTGATGGATGTCTTTAAGGTCCAAAAACGTAAATTTTAGAAAGATTTTCTTTGAAAAAGAACCAAAGGATCCAACATGTTTTATTACCTGGAAAAAAGATTGTGATTTTAAGGTAACGCTTCGCTCTGGTAACAGGTTTTCTTTATTCTTTTACGTTTTCCATTCCCTCAAAGCAATTTATTTAAAAATGGAGGGGAGATAATGTTCCACACAGATTCGGACCCCATTTTTTTACGCACTTTGTTTTTTCCCCCACTTCTTCGCTGTTGCTTTAAATGAAATGCAGTCATGTTTATAAGCAAAAACACACGAACATAAGAAAAAAGGAGGGGGAGATTCCGAGTTTAAAAACGGTAGGAACACATTTAGCTTACACTCTGTAAATGGCGAATTGAAAAAAAAAATGGCGAATACTATACGGGGTTAGACATGAGAGTCTTCTGCAACCAAACCAGATGGAAAAAGAATATTTTTATTCAAAAAAAAAAAAAACCTCTGAAAAGAATCTTAAAACGTTGGTATGATTCCAGCCATCTCAGCAATGGAAGGAGCCCATTTACTCTTACAAACATCAAATGACGTTAGTTTTCATCCGTTCACAATTTCTAGCTCATGCATGAAAAATGAATCCTAACTTTTTTTTACGCAGAAGTTGTTTTCACTTTTTATGGAAGTTTTATTCATATAAAACTTCACAAATCTGCTCATACTGAATGCATTACTCTTTAAATGTATTTTCCAATATAATGTTTTCAAAAGGCAGCTCAAGTTAATGTTGTTAGTCTGAAAAATTCAGAGTATAAATCATATTTTTATCTGGATTTGTGGAAGTAATGTAGGAATTTTAAAATGTTAAACTATAGTAAACGTTTCAATGCAAATATTTATATAAAAAAATCTGAACGATTCTGTTATATTTTGCTAATATGTTGAATATAATGATATAACTTATTAAATGAATTTATTTTGTTAATTTTAAGGTTAAAATATTGCAACTAAATTTCTTCGCAACTTTTTTTTAATGTATGTAGATATTTAAATTTACTCCAAATACGTCTACTATTTATATACTAAGGTTATAGTATCGTAGTTATTGCAGAGTATACGTACATAATATCAATTTTTTTAAATTCTAAAATATTTAACTTTTATAATGGCAAATAAACACTCTTTTCTGATAAATATAAAAATTAAATTTATGTTTACATAGGTTTGACAGGAAAATTTAGTGTTTGGTTCCCTTACCTAAAGATTGAAAGGGATAAAACGCAAGAAAAATTAATTTTTAAAAATAATTTTCACTGAGTGCTGAATAGTATTTGATAAACAATTGAAAACACAACTAAATAGTAAAATATTTAAGTAAATACTTGAGACCTAATATCTGAAATAAATTACAAATGTTGTTTATTTTTAAAAGAATAATTTGAAAATCCTGCTAAAGCTTTCTAAGAAATATATTCTTCTTTGTTTTCAATAGATTATCTAGTTATAAGAATACTTTCTTAAAATCATATCATTCTTTCTCATAGAACCTGCAATTTATTCTGAAAATTTTCAATTCTTCAATTCTGAAGGTTCAAATTCTTCAGAATTTAAATTTAAGTATCGGTATTACACCATCTAGAATAAACTTTAATAAATGTTCGATATTCAGCAATTCTTTAACAGTTTTCATGTGACACTTTTTTTATTTCGTATAAAAAGGAATTTATCAACATGAGTGACGCTCAATTTAATTATTTCTTTTTAAATGTTACTTTTGCAAACTATTAAAGTAAACATAGATTGATTTTTCATATTAGTTTCACATTTAATTATTGATGGTTAAATTACTGTTTAAAGAACTGTATTTTTATTTTTAGATTTCATTGGTTACTTATTTCAACATAAAATATGTTTTCATATTTTATGTTTTTTAATGCAGAATTATTTTGTTGAAAATATGCATTATTTAAGTGGAGATCTCAAAATTCTTATTCTTTTCAGATTTATGTTTAAAAATTATTAAAATTGTATAAATTAGCATAAAAAAGCAAATGTATGAATTGATTTTTTTATATATTTTTTATGAAATTAGATTACATCACAAATTATTTTAAATATTGTTCAGTAAAATAGTTGTACTTTTGATAATAAATCCTAGTCAACTTTGTTCACCAAGATAATATAAAATAAGTTAAGCTTTTCAGTCTGACTAATTGTAGAAATTAATTTTTTATCTGATATTCTTGTGAAATGTAAAGATTATTTTAGAGCTTTCATAATCCTCTGCGTATTTGCACTTTTAATAATAAATCATTGTTTAGAATATAATAATAGCTTTCATCATCAGTATAAAAATATATAAATGAGATAAATTAAACTCTTTTGTGTGATAAATAGCTAACATTATTGCTTTTACTAAATATTCGTGTGAAATGTGATAATTTATTGATGCATTTATTTTAAATCTAAATCTCTTCGTTTATCCTTTTCATAAATATAAATTTCATATGAGTCTTTTTATTTTTTTATCTCTTTTGGAAATTTTCACTCTTGTAATGGAAGTAATTATGTGAGTTTTCCCACTATAAAATTAATTTATCATATATTTCTGAGTTTTATTTATTATAATATCGCTTAAAATTCCTTCTTTTTATTATTTTTACTATAATTATTTGATTAATGTAATTTTTATGTGATAAATATAATTTTCAAGCACACTTCTTGCTAATCTCGTTTCAGAATAAGAAACTAATTTTAGAAAATAAACAATTTTGCGTTCCTTAAGAATCTTGATGATAAAAAAATATATTGTTTTACTTCAAATTTTAACATATCTTAACTTTCAGATAAACATATATCTTACGAAGTTACTCAGTTTGTGAAGTTTATCATACATGCATATGCATTTATATTAATATTAATGATAATTTAATTACATTAATGATAATAATAGGTAATAATGTGTCAAATTGTATTCGTTTAGAATCATGAAAATGAAGTTAAGTGATAATTTTGGTAAGCAGATAACACTTTGAAAGACTATGTTTTGACGTATGGCAATTTACGGGCCCGGGAACATTTCTGGTCTAAGCCAAGTGAGCGTTTCTTGTTTTTTCAGTAGAGCCAACTAGGTTCAAGAACACGACTTAGCTAGTTTTTGCGTCACATTCGCTTGTATAAACCCTTTTTATAGTGGTCAGATTCACATACTTCACATAAAGAACACAGAAAAGGAAGAACTTTGCTCTGACCAAGATGCCCGGATCACGGAGAAGACGCGCTAACCCTATGCGAGGACGCTTAATAAACATTATTATTATTTATTTATTTTGTAAAATGAATAAAGGCATAATACCGATAGATTTCCTTATGCATTTTAAATAAATATTTTTAATTTGAGTTTTCAGAAGCATCTCATGATTTTAAATAGAATAAATGTATATAAATCAATCCCATATAACAGACTGAAATGTTATATTATAATTTCACAAATGCAACAAATGAAAACTTAAAAAATAATGTGTTATCCAAAAATATTTGAAATAAAAATGTACATGATTTTAAGAAAAAAAAACCATGGATATCTATTCATATTTCGCAAGATTTTATCTATTTTTGTACTGGAATATATGTTGAAGGTAATTTTGGAAGATCGAACATTGTCTGGGACGCCCGATGGTTTTGAGAAATAATGAAAAAAGACTTTGTTTAATATTGCATATATTTTCTCTTGACAGTATTTGCATTATTTGAGCGTTGCAAAGACTGGCAAATGCATTTAGACAAAGCATTAAAACAGAGTTATGAAAAGGCTTTTATTGAAAAGACGTGCATTCCATAGAATTTCAAAGTAATATATTTTGTTTTGTAGCTGAAGAATGGAAATGCAAATACGGAAATTTCTATTTGAAGAGAGAGTCGAAAGTCAATTCCATAGCCATGTGACGCAATAAACGGAAGCAATTCCGACAATGCAGGTTTGACATTTGACTTTGTACAGAACGCATTGAAGTTGTGTGAAATATTCATCGTTTCATTTTTTAGCCAGAAAATGCAAAGTATTTCATTGCTGCGAAAATATTTGATATATTATTTGAATTTAGTCCACTGCTTATAAATATCAGTTTTGAGGTTATTTTTTATGATTTTAAATGAAATGCAAAAATAGGTAGCTCCACTGAAGTTATTTTAGTAATTGTTTTCATTCTTGGTGGAAAGGAATAATAATTTTTGTATTAAAAAAAAACTTTTCTTTGCCGTTACTTTATACAAATAGATCTAAATAATTTAGTATTAAAGTAATCTGTAAGATACGACTGATAAAGAATAATAAAACAGGTAACAATTTTAAATTTTTTACCGCAGAGCTGGTCTATTCATATTAAAAATAATCTTCAAAAACAGAAGAAGGAAAGAACAACTATGCACTTTCATTTCAGGAATGTAGTAAAGCAGCTCGTACACATTAAAACTTTTTCTGCAAATAATAAAGATGAATGTGAGTATGTGTTTGTGTGTGTATTTTGGCGCTCTTAGAACTGATTAGAACTACAATTATCACATTTCACAGATGTTCTCCTTTTTTTATTCTTTTAATTCACTGCTATTTTTAAGATTTAAGATTATAATTTTAATTAATTAAAAAATAAGGTGGATTTTAAAAATAATTCCACAATAACTTTAGAAAATATTATTACGAAAAAATTCATACACCATTTAAGAATTTAAAAGTAACATCTTTGTAATTAGATCAGTAATTGTGCAAATGGGTTCTGATTTCAGGCAATTATTATTTTTACTATTAAATTTCTAACAATAGATTGTATTTTCAGTTTGAATTTTAAATCATTTTACTTCTTTCTTCTAATATGTAAAAGAAGGGATTTCTTTCTTTGTTGAAAGTTCAGGAAAAGGAATTGTGTTTAGTTTCTGTATAGTTTACAAGATGACAAAATAGTGATTTTTCAAAACTCGGGACGTTTTAAGAAAGGTGAGCAGAATAATTTTGTGTTTAATAGAACTATGATATCATGGGACCAGTCCCCTCTAGGAGAGTTAATGAACATAATTAACAGAGCATAGTTGGAACTAATAAAATAACCTGGTTTTAATGTATGATTTTTTTTATCTAATATTTGATCTGAAATTATATGTAAACTATTTAACTGAGATTAAAATTTGTTTAATTAGCTGATTACCATAGATATTTGATGACCAATTCGAATCAAACCAGTACTGGTAACAACATTAACACCGGTCGTTCCCTTTTCCCACGTTATAAGGAGCTAGATGTTTCACACGAATATCCCTATCAAATCGTGACCGAAGCTCCCCACCCACCATAAAAATATGTAAGAGAAAGCAACGACTATATTAATATTTATATATAATTAAGAAACGGCATATAAGTTGATACAGAGAAAAAACACAACTGAGCTTACCTTAAACTTATAAACAGGTAAATGAAAGTGACTGGCACATCCTGCCGTGAATTGTTTGCCAATTTAGGCGAGAAATAATCATGTGATTATCATGGCTTAATCAGTCACGCAACATGTGCCGTATTGAGTATGATAACTATCAAAATAGCTATTCACACATTAAAAAAATAAAATTCGTCAGTTCAAAGAGAAATCATTTTGAATATATTGGAAACAAAAAAAGGTTAGAACAATTCTTCCAATACATTTAATTTAAAGGATATGATACTATAGCTTATTTTTATCAAGTTCTTACTAAATCCATCAATTTTTAAAGTGCAAAACATCAAAATATTTTCAAATAACTTTTGGTAAATCAAAAAATTAAGTAAAATATAGTAAAAATAATACTTGTTTATAATCCATGACGAAATATAAATTTTACCTGAAACATATAAATTACAAAATCGATGGATTTGATTTTTGGAATACAATATTAAACTACACTCATTACAAAAGACATTATTCAAAACGAAATTCAAGATATTCCTAATCTGACAGCAAATATATATTTCATGAAATATTCATTGCGAAATAAATTCTCCAATCTATTTCCTTTTCTGTATTAAAAAAATTCCCCAAAATAAGAAATACTAATTTTTAAGTAAATTTGATCCTAATGTATATTATGAAAATCAATATAAATTTCCAATATTTACTTTGCATCGACATATTTATTTGCTATAATACATAAAATATTTCTTCTTGGAGTATTATGCATCAATAGTTCAATTTTGTTGCTTAAAATCAATTTCTAAAAAAAATAAACTTGAATGTTCGGATGGAAACCATTCTACTTTTCAGACGAGTTGATTGAATTTTTTCGATCGTCCTTCTTTATTACTATCAACAAAGACAGAACGGTAAATTCTGAATGCTTTCAGACGGTGAGTATTTATCAATGAAGACTATATAAAGCTTATTAAGATTGAGTTTTTGTTTTCCTAGAATTCTAAAACAGTATTTCAAACCTTTAATAATTTTATAAGCAATTTCAGAATATTGAAATGTTAGAAAAGTTTTACAATACAGCAATTTGTTGCAGTTTTAGAATAGTTTTACGATATAACAATTTTATTTCAATTTTAGAATAGTTTTGTATCATTGTATAAAATTTCAACAAGTCCTTATGTCTAAAAAATGATATTGCATTGTTATAAAATGAATTCCATTTATCATTGCACTTCATTTAAAAAATTTAATTTGGAAACATACCTAATTTCGTTCATTCCATTTAGGTGTTTTATGATCAGATTAATCTTATATATTGATCGAAAGTTGAATTCAGTTGAAAAGATAAAAAAAAGAAAGTTTAAGCAGATGGCTGAAATTCAAAAAAAATAATTTCTTGGACTGCTTCTATAAAATTTAAAATCAAAGAATCATAAAATTTTCTTGCACTTACTGCATGCTAGACCTGGAACGCATAAACTAGAAATAACTAAAACGCAGCATTGCAGTTGCTCAAGTCTGTATGGTCATTATGAATAACAGAGATAGCAGCTGTTGATTCTGTGCAGGTAAGCCAATATCCCGATTTAATCAGCTTTGCGTAGATAAAAACACGTATAAAGATTATCTAGAATCGCAAATGATCATGATATGCAGTGCAATGAATGGTTGGCATTGCATTTGTTGTAATTTATTATATTGCTCCTCCTGCTGATGAAACCTAGGAAGTTTAATACGGTAATGGAAGGAATGAGGATTTCGCCTGTTCTATCATGATAAATAGTCCCACCACAAATAAAATAAAAATGTTATTATAATAAATAAAATATTGTTATAATAATTTTTAATTCTCTAAGATCATTTTTGCTTACCAGAATGAAGACAGTGGCAATTGTGTGATAATATTTTCTGTTTAAAATGTATGGAATGTGTTTTTATTTTTTTATCCCCTCATGCATTTTTCATTTCATTAATACATCTAATCATTAAATTAGATATTAGCAAATGTTTCATAATTTTATCAGACATCTAATTAGAATATTTTGACATTTAATTTTCCAAGAGTAAAAAATGTTGAAATTCTTCATAACAGCGCACAATATTAATAAAATAAAATGTTTTGTATTTCGGTATTAGATACCGTCTCTAATATGCTATATAAAATTATCTTAAGTATGTAGATATTTTATGTATCTTAAGCTTATTACAAAGTAGTATAAATTGGGAAGCATGATGTATTGTAGTATCATGCTCTAATACGATATTGCAGTATGATTAATAGCCATTTTATATATCATGAACACTTTGCATAAAGTAGCGTAAATTGAGAAGTATAATAGGAAGATGCTTGTCGTTAACCACATATCAGCAGTTTATTAACAAATAAAATCATCGCTAATAATAGATTTATAGCATGATCCAATAGCAAACACAGATTATGTTTGCCAATGACATGGAATTAATTCACGCTCCCCAATACGAAACATTATGAAATGTCCTAAATTATAAATATTAAATGTTATTGGGATAGTGAATTTAATTTTTATTAATTCATATTACATGTCAAAAATGTATTTATTACAGGACTCATGAAGGTTTATTTATGACAGACATTTTTGTATTAAAGATATAGGAACTTGTTATCAATTTTGCTGTTGTTATTGTCAATTCCACAGGCGTCCTTGCATACGAGTATGGTTCTTCTTCTTCTGTGTTAATTAAGAAGTGTGTGAATGTGCTCCCCTGTTAAAAGGGGCTGTGCAAGCGAATGTGAAGCATGAAGTAGTTAAGTCATACTCTTAGCCCTAGTTGGAACTTTTGAGAAAACAAGAGACGCTCATTTTAACTTAAATCGCTGACAGACAACTGTCAACGGACATGTAAAGTACCATAAGTCACAAAAACAGCATTGTCTATTCCTTAATTAAATAGTGGTTTCAGAGATATTACTGTATCCGATTCCACCAAGACTGCTATGCAGAATCTTAAATATTCATTTTATTGCCTTTAATGATGACATTTATAATGAAATAAGCGTTATGGAAATAAATATTTCCCAATAAAGACACAACTGCAAAATTCTTTTCATAGACCCTTTCAAGTCTTTCCTTTTTCGCTTTTCAAATTAAATCCTTTGTAAAAGACAACGAGACAGATGTCGTTCTTTTTGATACATTAATACCATTTGTAACTTTCGATTTTCCGATAATGTCACCACCTTTTATCCTTGTACAGATCATTACTTGTTAAGTGTTTCCGGGGAAAACAAATAAGATTGAGTTCAAATCTCTTTGCAGGGCTGAAATTCCTGAAATTATATATATTTATATATATCTGAATCCTTTGACTTATGTGAAATAAAGCTCTTGTGTTCACATTTCTATTCCAGTTCTGAAAAGTGAAAAATATTTTAGCAATATTCTTATATCTGCGAATCTAAGTATATAAATCAAAGAAATATTGCTAGTTGTTTAGATATTTTAAATAAACTATATTTAAATAAGTATTAAAAAAAGTATATATATATATATATATATAAATTGTGCAGTCACTGGTTTTTATATACAGATTTGATAACAATTCAATTTATCATCACGTTTTGAAAACTATCATCATTAGAAATACATAGATAGTTAGTTATAAAGGCATAATTGGATTAAAGTCAAACTGGATAAACCTAAATGAGTTTAATATCTCAGACAACACTTAAAAATTGCTTGAAGGAAAAATATGCTATTAAAAGGTAATGGAAAAAATCATGAAGTTTATAAAAATACTTTTTAACATATTTTATTTCTTGATAATTTCTTTAATGTTAAATTATAAGCAAAATAATCTGTAAATAAAAGAAACTCCTTTTTCCACATTGTTCACACTTTTATAATATATCAATACTTGCTTAAAAATATATATTTTGATTCAAGCAAACGACAGTAATTTTAAATTATTCGGCCGTTTTTGGAAAATATGGAGGCTCCAAAATTATATTTCTACAAAGCTCGTCATTTCATTAGCTTGCACCATGATCTGAATAAAATTCATCATCTATGGTAATTGATTGCATTCTGATAATGAACATAAAATTAAAACATCGTAATAAGTAATTTTCACATTTCATTCAACTGTAAAAATGTGATTGGCATTTTATTGTGTAGTATAAGCTTCTTTATATTGACATTGATTAAATTTTGAAGAAAAAAATGAAATTTCGGCTTAAATATAACCTTTCTTTGAATTCGTTTTTAAATCCATCAGCTGATTTCTCAACAGGTATTAATTTATTACCTATCTAATCTAATCTAATAATCAGGTCTCCTTCATTTGTTTTGGCCATGAAATTCCCTAATTAAATGAGATATTTAAAGTAATCTACGAGGCGAAGATGCTATTACTTCATGCGAATGAAATGAACGGGGCAATACTTTGGAATTTGAAGGTCATATGATAAGGGTATTTGGTCTTGGCAAATCATTAGTGCCTTCATGGATAATGAAGAGATTGAGTTGTCCTGGTTCTTTGGTAGTGTGAAATTAGTATTTACGGTGGATGTATGGTTGGTTGGTTGTTTGGATTTTTCTGGCGCAAGAGCCATGTCTGGCCAAACTGCGCCAAGCATATGGTTTGAAATTCTACAAGATGTAAAGAATCAAACATTAAAATGTCTTAAATACGGTAAAAGTGCACATATTTAGAGGATATAAAATGTTTTCGAAAGTTTAAAATTTTCAAATAAGAGTTTCAAAAATGGTTTTCACAAAAAAAAATTGTTAAAAAATTCAATGAATAAATGGCGAGTAAGTAGCAAAAAATATAGCTAAATACGCATGTAAAAGCCAATGGTTTTTAAAAATTTAAAAATGTTTGGGTGATGTTCTTATCCCACCAAGACCTGTTGAGTTAATAATAAGGAATTAAAAAAGTGTAATCGATACGAGTTAAAACTTGAACATTCAATTAAAATGTGCTTGATTGTTAAATCTACGTGACACGTCTGGCACACCGGTGCCATTTCGCCAAAAATGAGATGCTTGTGCTTCAAGCGAGTTTGTCCTATACGGAGGCGGGTCAACTTGACATATACCTCTCGTGTAGGAAGAACAGACCATAGCCCAATTTTGGGTTTCAGACGGTGGATGTATGAGGTTTATCAACTAATAATAAATGAGTTAGGTTTTAAATTTCCTCATAATGAAGAATGGTTTGTGTACAGAAGAAGGAGGACCGATTTTTGTGTCCATTATTTGTTAGTTTAATGTGTGGATACATCAAAAATGACGAAAAAGAGACATATGAAAAGAGAAAAATGCACCAATAAAAGAGAAAAAAACCTACATAACAGATAAATTATAATACAAACCAGATGGAGATATACCTTTTACAGTCTCTTGTATAAGCTTCAGAATCAAACATAAAATTGAGGATCTGAAGTAAAGCCACAAATTCCTTGAATGACATTTGAGAACAATAGCAATTAAATATAGATTTTGGGCTTAAACTTACTCCTTTAATTGAATGTATCTATCAAATATATATATTTAACAAATTCATCCCAGTTGATTGAAACCAAATGTTTTCACAAAACTACAATTGAAATCCTGAAATCACACACTCAGTTTCATTTAAGTCCTTACATTCATGAATTATTGCGTTTACATGCATTCAGAAGTACATACTAACACATATTCGACTCTTTGACAGATTTAGTACATAATTTATAAAAAATCATCATTTTGGTCAGAAAACCTGGTGCCAAGTTTTGTCTATCTAGTTCTAAGTTTTGTAAAATTTTATTTTCATTACACTAAGGAAGATGAACAGATTTTATATGAATGCATTTACTTCAAAATTCGATAATAATCTGCAAATTTGGTCTGAAGTGAGTATCAAATTCATTCTTCTAGTTCTAAAAACTTTTAAATTCGCAAACAAATATAATGTCAACGATGTTTTTATCGGACACAAGGAGTTATGAAATGTGAATTCGTCAAAATCTGAGTTTGATTTTTTTATAATACTTTATCCATACGATACAGTACTTTTAACACACTTCTACATTTATCTTCGTATACCAGAAATCCATGATCAATTAATATTCTTTTCTGATCCCAAGTCATACTTGATTACCATGTCAATGTTACCAGAAAGCAATATTACATTGCGATGAATTTCATTTTGAATTATTTGCCATCTCTTGCGATTGGCTTATGGAGAAAATGTGTGTAGTGACTAACAGAAGGACAGAGCATGTGTAGGAAAATTATACTTGAAAGAAAATTTGGTATTCCTTTATAAGTTTCATATTACATAAACCACACCAAAAATTAGAAATTTATTCTCAAATTAGGTTGGATATTGCGTTTCAATGTCTTATTGTGTGGGCATATCTACAGTACACTGCTGACAAACCAGATTATATTTTACTGAATATTTACATTTTATACTATTTATCTTAGCTGTTAACTTCAAATAAGAAACTTGTATGGACGAATTCAATTTATATATTGACTTGTATAAGCATGCATCTTATTTTTGTTTGAATTAAAACAATACTTTATTGACTGACAAAGTGAATTCATAACCAACCAAAAGCAATTTCCAATCTGTTTTTTGCCCAAAGCCATAATTCTATAAGGTGGTATATATTATATATTATTTTTGAGCAGAATTTGAAACAATATAATAATACGAATAAATCGAAAGTAATTAAACAATTTATAGAATTCTAGAAAAAAAGAAAAATGTTTGTTTGGGGCAAAATACATATTCATATATAAAATTATTGGTGAACAATTTCATACATGTGAGACATGTTTCAGTTGAAACAAAAAAATGCATAATTTGTACATTCCTGACGCATTTAGAATTTTAAACTTTCCAACTTCAAATGTATTATATCCTTGCATGTTTAGAGATAATACATCCTGATTAATAATTAATAACTTTAATATATCGCTACAACATTACCGGAATATCATTTTATTAGGAATTTCGATTCTAAGAATCGTAAAGCGTGTTCCTTTATGGCACATGATTTTCAATTCCGTAAATTAGAAATATTTGTGATAGTTAATTCTTTCATTTGAAATTTACTTTTAGTATTATTTCTTCCATTTTATGTATTTAATGGAACTTCGAAATTTGAAGACTTTAAACTTGAATTGATTCCAAAGAAAAATACCAAGACTTAGTCTAACAATCCATGCATAAAATATATTGAAAACATCAAATAAAATTACACTTTCCCGTAGTTTCGCCAAAATTTTAACTACCTTCTTGAAACGTGTTACATTTATAGAAAGACTGAGGTGATTAAAAAATACTCTTTCAATGAGATTCATTTGGCTGTATTCGACAAATTGCTGGCTGACCTTAATGGGCCCATATGACCTTATTTGGTGTGGAAACTTCAGTTTAAAAGTTATTTCGATTTGTCTAACTCTTTAATGAGATTCTTGATGTATTAGAAAGTCTCTTACTTTTACTAAAAGTTCATAAGTTTCTTTTGATACTTGGTATTCAAAGTCTATTTGGCTTGTTATGGATACTTCATTTACTTTCTTGTACATAAATTATTATAAGGTAGAAATATTTAAGAAGTGCGTTCTTCATAATCATTATAAATAATCAAAAATAATCGTTAAACTTTTAATTTAGAAGGTTCATTAAGTAACTGATTTATCTAAAATTCGATGAATAATTATGAATTCTTAATTCTTCATTTTGGTAAAAAAATTGGCAAATGTAGAATGTTCATGATTATATTTCTTACATCATTGATTTTCTTGATTGATTTCTTATAGTCAGACATTGTAAGACTGAAATATTGAAGATAAGCATTCTTTTTATTTATTATTGCGTTCTTTTTACAAATTAAAGGAACCAATGTAACCGATCCCACTTTGGAATATTTTTGTGTGTGTTCTTCAGGCCTTTTATCTGAAGGATTCATAAAAATTAAATAAAATTATTTGCTGCGGAACATTTAGTTTGTTGACGATAACCTCATTTTTTCTTTGCAAAAATTAAAGCTAAAAGTTGTAATGAGATATTTTTATTAAATTTCAAGAAAAAACATTCATGAGATAAATTTAATACTTTAATGAAAACTCATGAAAATATAGCGCTGAAATATATCATTAGAAAACAAATTTCATGACTTTCTAATCTGTAATTAATGTTTATAACTTAAGGATCGCTTAGTTAGAAACACCTTGTTTATGCCTTGTTGAAGCTTATTTTGATTCATGCTTATAATTAAGGTACTTTATGAATCCCATCAATATTTTCATTAGATCACAATTACACCTGTAACAGTCTTATGTTTTATATGGGGCTTGGAACTTTAACTGTGGCAGCATTGCTGTAAAAACACCACGTAAACGAAACCAAAGAAAATCACGAATATTACACTTTAGCTACTTACCTCTTAGCAAAAATACTATTGCTCCCTGAGTCTCGCGCATGCGGATTGACGCAAAGAACCTTGCATTAGCTTGCGGTCTTAAGTAAGTGTTGTCAGGATATTTTCAAAATAAGAACACCGAAATTAGATAAAAAATGATTGCGCAGCAGCAGAGATTTTTTATCAGTATCATTATACTAGATGATATTTGGGTCAACTCATACCAGCCGAAATCGAAACGCCAATCAAGCGAATGGCGTCATTACTGGACACCTAGACGTTCGAAATTTCTTCAGAACCCCAGCAACGTGAAAGTTATGCCGATTCTCGTACGCGATTGTGATGGTGTCATTGATGTCATTCTAAAACATATCAACAGAACAGGTGATCTGCGTCTTCCATATCGTTGGAAACGGTTGTACACAATGCTGGCGCCTATATTGAAGGTCTATTAAATATGGGAACATGAATCGCTTTTGTATTCCATGTAAGCAAATAGTTGTCACTATCAAAGTCCCAACCCTCGTATCTAAGAATTTTCTTATAGCAGCTACTTTCTTTCAGTAATTAGATCTTTTTCACGGCTTTTGTTTTCAATCCCCAGCGATCAAACTAAGAAGATTTCTTTTACATTCTTTCTCAGCCAATGGGACTTCTAACAAACCACAGAACGATTACACAACTAGATACTAACAGAAAAAAAGTGTTGCATTGTGTTAGGTCAGTGCTGTATACCCAGTCACATAAAAAGACCTAATGACTAATTTAGCACCGTTTCTTTTAACAAAGAGCACCTTAATTTGCTGATTAAGTACTACTGAAAAAAATGTCGCTGATAAAGAATTTAAAAATTTATGTAGTCACAGTTTTCTAAATTTTTTTCTTATACTTTAGTTTTAGTGATGCATATACAATATGTCTATAAACAATTTAAATATTTTTAACAGAGCTTAGAAGATACAGTTTTTATAGGGTGTTGATTATTAAATATTTTGCTAATGGATTCTGTATTTTGAAAAGGAAATTAGCATTGATCGATTGAAGCAAATGGCTTTTAACTTTCATTATACTCCCTTTATAGTTCCCTCGATAATAAAGAATAAAACTTTTTTTGCTCTTCTATTGATAATGTATAAAAAAGTTGCTAATTTTTTTATAAATTAATTAAATGCTGCATTTTATCTAAATTTCAATTTTTCGATTTTTTTTAATCACTGGCTATTTAAAAATAATTTTTGTTTTTACACTTTGATTGAGAACACATTAATGCATGTTTCAAAAGTCATTACTTATATAGTTATTAATGAAATGGAATAAAAATAAAGAAAATATTCAGTAAATTCGGTTACATGCGATTTTACTCTCAACGTGGAGTGGCAAAAAGTCACTTATTAAAAAAATAACAGTACTATATGGTCATTCTGGATTTCTCGTTTTATTCAAGAAGGCTATAGACATTGAAGCGAATAAGACAGAGATTAAAAGACTGTTTCTAGAACATTTCGCCTTTGTTTTTTAGGTAGGCTTAACTAGGTAGGTTGCTCTTAAGGGTGTCAAAATTCGCTAATTGAGTGTCTTTCATTGAAATATCGAGGGAGGATTTTTTTCCACTTCTACTTTAGCAATAGCTCAGTAAACATCTCTGTAGCTCAAACTTGACGTATGGTTTACTACTATCTTATTTCTTAATCAAAAATGGTTGGTGTAAATGTTAGAATAAAGAAATTGTTTATCATATATTTAATTTTTTGGAATAAGATACATCTACATTAGAATGAAACAAAACAGTTTATTCTAACAATATGCTGCAATATAGATTGTATTGTATTTCAAATATATTCAATGTTCAATTTCATTTTAAGTTATTTCAAATACATAGTGCAATTAAATTGTAAACAAACGAAAAATTTGAAAGAAATCTGGTTTTAGAAGTTGTAATATTTGAAAATTTCCAAAAACTTTATCCTTTTTATAGCATAATTTCATCTTTATGAACTTTATCATTTATTAAATAATTTTAATCAATATAATTATTAATTCAATTATTATTTATCACTATAGTTAAGTTTAATCAATATAATTTTATCCTATGAAAGGATGAAATTATATTGATTAAATTTCAGACAAGTAAAAATAAAAATTCAAAAATAAATGCTTATTTTTTCGTAAAGTAAAGGATATTTTCTTAAAGAATTGGAGCATAAAAATAAAATAATAAAAATTCATGGAATTTTGATTAAATTTTATTTTATATTTAAAATTGCAAATATATATTATTGCATTCTCCTATTTAGAAATCAAAATGAATTTTCTAAAATAAAATTTCGTATTTATTCCCACAGCAATCAAGCAAAAATAGAATCGATTCTTTGAAATACTTGTCTCTTGTAAATGATAAAGTGAAAAATGATAGCAATAGATTTAAACATAAGCATCTTGCATGTATCTTTCAGAGTAATCTATAATGAAAATATTCGTATCAGATTGTAAAGTGTACTGTTCTACTTAAATTTTTAATTTTTTTTCTATAGATAAAATACATTAATTTGAATTTTTTTTCCTGAGAAATAAATTCTATTTATCAATATGACGTTTTTGAAATTCAATATTTAATTCTAGATTAAATATGAAGGTTTGAAAGTATTTGGAAATTTGGAACATCTATACATTTTTGATGTTACATTTTTAAATTTTATATATTTTCATCTTTGTTTCATCATCTTCACAGTTTGAGGAAGACATGTTTGTATATTTTAGGGAAGTAATAGGTTTTATCAAATAAAAAAGACGATGATTAAAAAAAGTCACTTCAAAATTTTAAACATAATTTCATAACATAAATAATAAATTAATAACATAAACGAAATTCTTGCTCTAAAGGAACTACTGTTTGAATGGATATAATTTTAATGGAAATATATGCTTCCATATTTACATTGAATAAATATATGTCACAATGAAAGATGTAATAATAATCTTTTTAAGAGTGGTATGAATAATTTTAAAAAGTATAAAACAGAAGCATTGGAAGCATAGTCGAAGACTGATATTCTTACTTCTTTTCTATCCAATTCCATCCCGATATTTTTGATGGTATTTTGTATTGGATAGAATTTTCTATGTGGGCTGAATCTTAACAAGGGGATAAATTTAAATATAAACAATGATTTCTTCCGCTCTAAAAATCCAAACGAAAGCAAGCATTATATTCAGTTTTTGTAGGACTGCAATTTATTATTTTATTTACGACATATTATTTTCGTGGCAGAGTATAACCTTTTTCTGGTTCTTGGGCCATTCAATCCGACAAACCAAACCGTATTATTTTGGTACTGTTTCCGATTTATATTCGTTTCGTAAGCAAGATTTGTGTTTAGATCATGTGCATATTTGTCCAAAATCCCTCTTCTAAGAATTTTTATTTTTTTCTTCTCTAGTGGTTTCTATTCTGATGCTTTCCTAAAATAAAGGCGGTTTGTTTTTTCATTGTATATTTGCTCATATCCATTGACAGCTAATATAGTGCTCTTATGGAGGCACATGCAAAGAGTACCGATGTATTCTGTAATTTCTGTATATTTTCTTTTCTTTTAATACAAAAGAATAATTGAAATGAACATTTACTGAAATGTTTCATAATCGAGAAGGTAGTATAAAGTATAATAACGATTATTTCAAACCACAGAAGGTGTAAACTGCCCACAAATTTAATGACACTTTATTTCTTTCACTACAGCATCACAAAAGTGATGTACAGTAGAAGTTAATACTAAAAGTATTATTATATTTTCACAAATACATTTCAAAGCAAAAAATCAATTAAAAACGAAAAAACGTTTTGTAACAAATATTTGCGAGAGCAAGCTAGAACGAGTTACGAAAAGAGAATTCAAGAATGTTGCATATAAATGCTCGCGAATAGAGATCAAGAAGGCTTTTTCAACATTTCAAATCATCTGTATCTAAAACAGGAATGGTCAGACATTAATCACTTTTTTGATGAATTAATAAATGTGATTAAGACTGTAATCATCTAGACTGAAAAACATAAAATTAAGTCTTTTAAAAATTTTATTTGCATACTCAGAAGTTAAATGTTGGACAAATATTTAAATATTTTTGTCAAAAACTAAAAGTAAAACAGATAGATAAAATGTAATATGAAGGACAGATTGGTTTTTATAATTTACACATTGTTGTAATCAGGCATTCCAAATTCGTCTCAATCGTTAACGTTCAGCCTTGCCATCTGAGAAGTGTCGAAAAACAATGGCAGAATTCGTAATCATTCAGTGTTATCGTATCGAATGGCAAACTAAGGCATTCCATGCAAATATTAGCCCGGTAATGGAAATGCTGGAACGATATCTATCATCACAAAAAAATATGTATGAAAAAATTAAACATTGCTGATAAATTTTAATGAAGAATCATCAATGAACTTCGGAATAACGGAAATCTTATCTTTGAAATCATAATTTGAAATTCATTGAAAAGAAAGGAATTTTTGCCTTTTTTCTGGATGAAATACAACACATTAGAAAAGATATAATTTATATCGACTGAGTAGAAAATAAAACTCGAAACACTTGTGGTAAAGATTTCCATATTTGTCCCATTAAGAGATGAAAATGTGAACTGCCATTTGTTGAGTATCCAAACTCAGGAAGAAATATAGTTCGAAATGTAAGACAAAGCGAGATGAATCTCTTTTTTTACTGCAAATTAAAACTTACATGCTTTGTTAAGACGCAGTTTTAATAGCCATAATTATATCACTTAAAATACTCAATAAATCATACAATAGTAATATAATATAAATTTCCATTACTAATTATTTAACAAATATGTGATTAATATAATAATTATTATGAATATTATTTAAAATATTCTTTTTTATAACAATTATATATTAGCAGAAAGTTTAATATATTAAAGTAGTAGAAAGTATAATGTCAAAGGAAAAAATTGCTGAAGGTTTAATGATTAGCATTTCCATTTATGTTAGATTCAGTGAAATTTCTGTTGAAGAATTAAAGATTAACTTTTCCATTGTCCCTTATCAGCAGCAACAGTATCGCCATTCTTATTTATAACAAGTGAATTAGTAAAGGCAGATAAAAACTAAAAGCATCGACATTATTTGCACTATTATAAATGGAGGAAATATTTCATTTTCACATGTAACAGAAGGAATGAAAGCAATGAGTGATTTAAGTGACTAAAATATTCTGAAATGTTAAATCTTTTTTGTCAGGTTTTAAAAACTAACCTAAAGCCAAAATAAATCACGATTGTTACAAGAAGAATATTCACTCCGATGAGAGAAATGTCCTTAGAAGATGTTCTCTGGCTTTGCTAAATGTTTCCATTTTGAAATATCTTGCGTCATATAAATTTTAAAAGAACGATGTCAGCATCATTTATTTTGTGAGAATTTTGTAATAATATTAAGAAGAAAGAAATTTCTGTCTTCATAGTTATTAAAATTAAACACACAAACGATAATAGAAACTCAGAAGGAACTGCTTTTATTGCATGCTTATAATTTTAAAAAGTATGATGTTATTTATTATTTTACGATAACATATCCATTTTACATTGCCTTCTTTGATACCATAACTCATATAAAATAAATTTTGATGCATTGTTTTGAAATTCTCTTGCAGTATTTGTTTTTTGCTACTATCTATAAGTTATTCGTTGCAATAATATAATATGGAATTCACGATATTATAATATTCCATAGCTCTCTTCTAAATATTTTTAAGTAGTCAGAAAAAATATTGCATTTAATAATTTTAAATATATGTTAATATAGTTCACAGTAACTATTTCATAGCACAAATCCAGAAAAAAATATAAATACTTGATCAAGTAAACACCCAGTCACACTTGAAATTGATATAATTCAGAAAAAGCATACGGTTCAGGGTATTTCCGAATTTTGCAGTATGAGAGTATAATTAACAATTAACTTTGATTTTTTTCATTTTTTGGAATCACATCATATGAAGAAAGGAGTGTATCAAATGATATAGCATAAAATACATTGTTTTTACCCTTTTATGTAGCATGTCTTCAAAGACCTTCTTATTCAATTTAAGACTGTGTTTTTGTTACTAAACATTGATAGATATGTTTCAAAAAGATAAATATATTTCCATGGAAGTCTTTTGTGAAATTGCCACTGATAAATGGTGTAATATCTAATACTATTTAGAAAGCTGTAGATTAACTGCAGCTGACGTTGCAAATAAGATGCTTTGAATAAATTCTAAGCATCTCTCTAAGATTCAAGAAATTGCGACACTTTAAGGGATAACATAGATTTAAAAAAATTAGCTTTATAGAATTCACAATACTGAAAACTGCCTCATAGCCAAAACCATTTCTTAATTTCTACGTATGATAGACTGGTTGACATTTATTTACAAAAAATTAATTACTAATAAATTTATCAAATAAATTGAGATTTATTTAATAAATCTCAAAAGCATTTGAATTTTTAGGAATATTTTTTGTTTTCCATTATTTTATATTTTTTTTTCTTAAAGCATTTCAATCTGCATTTACTGAATTTGGTTATTTCTTGGTAAAATTTGGCACAAAGTGAATTTGATATACAAATTTCGTTGTTACAATTGAATATTGCACAATTTTTCTGATATAATTTATCTGATTTTTTGTAAATATAAATACATTTAAATGACTTCTTTAAATTCAGAAAAGAACGTAAGACTAGGAGAGAGGCATGAGAACCAAACAGTGAACGATTTAAAAAA
>JAPMOQ010008021.1:2527669-2551612 GCA_026543055.1 Argiope trifasciata | reverse complement strand
CAAGAGAAGCACTATCGCTGCTGCGCGATCCAGAAGCACTGGGTATGCCATACCCGCGTGTCTTTGATTAATAATATCTTTCGATCAAATTGTCCGATATAGAATTTTGTTTTTTTTTTAATTTTAAAGCTTAGACAGTGTAGACTAAGAATATATCCATAGAATTGTCATAAAGAAAATATTATCTTGAATGATATAGAAAAAAATCAACATAAACCCTTAAAATGAGGTGTTTTATTCAAATTACCATATCTAGGCAGAATTTATAGATAAAAAATTTTTCCCGACGGCATTTGAAAGGGAATTAAATGTACTTTTAGATAGTTATTTCGTCATTTAACTGTAATTGATAAAAGATATTTATTTAGTTAGGTAAAGTTCAGTGTTTTTAGAATGATATTACTTAATTAAAAAATATGGATTCATTATTCTTTTATTAATACAAACATTTAAATTACTTTATAAAACTTATATTTTAAATGGATTGATGCTACAAAAAATTAAGAATATAACTTCAAGCTACATTTTTCAATGTAAATACTCCAAAAAATGCACTTGAACTAAGCAATATATATAATAAAACTGACTGATGATATAAAATATCGATCAGAATTCTTTTAAAATAGATATTTTAGAATTCTAATTATATAAATACAAAAAAAGAACTGAAAAACACAATTTTATGCAAAACGTTGAGTCAGATAAAATAACAAAATACTGACGCTACAACAGCACTGGGTAGCGCATACCCATAGACTGACTACGGCCGCCTATATTTTAGTCCGTATTCACATCTCAAGATAACTATGGTGGGGAATCTGTAGTGGGGATAGTAGAGATTTTTCCCCTAGGCAAAGTCACCTTCTCATTGTAACCATTTCTGAAGGAGAAATATTTTTAATTTACACCTGGGTATCCCATACCCAGTGCTTCTCTTGAGGTATATATATATAAAAGTTTAAAACTTAAAGTTAGTTTCAGTTTTACAATAATTGAAATTTAAATATTTTTAATTTTCCTGAACATTTTTTCAGTAAATGGACTCTCAAATATATCAGCATTTTCCATGTTTTAATTTAAATTGCATTTATTGTACAATTCTATCAAATTAATTATTTTCTAATTTTATCTATCTATAAATTAAATTAAAGTTTATTTATTTGAAATTATATTTATTATAAATGCTTATATAAATTAAAATTATATTTGATTTTTTTGTAATGACAAGTATTAATTTTCTAAATAACTTATAAAAATATTCAGATAAAATATATGGTTAAATGTTATGATAACGTATGTAGAAGAATTAATTGTGTAAATGTTTCGTTTGACTTATTTTTTATTTCTGCTTTTAATGGCATCCTTGTAATGCAAAAATTTAATTTATACTTTGAGTAATACGTGATAGAGCAATTTGTAATATCAGTTATTGCTAAGGTCAGGAAATATCTGACTAGTGAATAGGATCATTCTTGTGTTTCTTAGGATAGAGAAAGATTGAAATTTGTATATATTTGCCTAAAAATATTATGCAAACAAATCTATAGTTTCAGGATCAAAGTGGAATAAGCTATTTGGAAGTATTTGCTTGAAATGCGAAGAAAATGCATATTTTTGTTATAAAATTTTATTAAAAACCTTTCAATTATTTTTTACATGAATATAAATAAGGTAAGAAGTGCATATATATATACATTCTTTTAAACTATGCAAAAACAGATTAATGATTTTAGTTTGATCATTCATCATTTCATTAAATATAACACCATTAAATATTTTCATTATAAAATTATATTCTGAAATATTACTGGTAAAATTTCTCATAATAAAAAAAATGTTTTAAAACTATTTTGCTTTTTTATACTAATTTTGGAAATATTTTTATTATACATGATTTGCGATGAATCTATTTTAATACAATATTATTTTTATAAATGTTTCGCAAGTTATTCACATATTAATTGTGAAACATTTAACAATAAAATTTAATATTATTGAAATTCAGCCCATTAACATAGCCACATATATTTCGGATAATATTGTTTTTTAATCATATTTGAAAATAATGTGTACATGAAGATAAGAATTTTTAGTCTAATTTTTCCCTATTAATTTTTTAATGTTTAAAATGCAACTAATTTTTTTATGTTTAAAATGCAACTAAATAATCTGAATTGTTAGTGAATCATATTACTCATATTATTGAATCATAATACTATTTAAAAAATCTAACCTGATGAATGTGACATATGGTAAGATTCAGTTGTCAGGTAGCTATGAATAACATAAAAGAGCGTTGGGAATCACCCCAAACAAAACCCATTATAAACATCTAAAATATGAAATTTTTATAAACAAGTACATCCTCCCATCAAGGACGAGGTCCTTAGTCATCTATACCAGAGGTGTCCAAACTTTTCGCGGCACGGGCCGGATCGAAATTAGATCCATGTTATACGGGCCACATGTATATACAAATTGAAAAATATCATTACGAGTAAAGTAGCATTAAATACTATTAATTAATACTATTTTATTGTAACTTAAAAATACAAAATACTAAACAAACAAAGTATAATTATATAATTATTTTATATAAATTGAAATATTTTCATGCAACTTCTAATGCGAATGATGAAACTTTTTTTTTGTTGTTGAAGAATGTCTTTATAGTTGGGATCAAAATTTTTTACACCAATCATAAGCAATGACTGCAAATGATCATCAGATAAATTTGCACTATATTTTGATTTGAGATACTTCATTCGAGAAAAAGTTTGTTCGCACACGTAAGTAGTCAAAACGATATTTGTTTATAAATATCGTCGAATAAAAAACACAGTTTGGCGCAGCATAGTCAACATCATGGCTCTTGTGCCAATAAAATCCAAAAAATCCAAAAATCCAATCCATTTGTTTATAAATCAAAACGACATTTGTTTATTTATACTTAAGTGCTTCTTTAAGAGAACTACTCAAAATTGCTGATGCTTTATTTACAACAAAACAATAAGACTCTGCTTATCGTCAAAATTCACATGCGTATAAAATTTCTTTTATGTTTGAGTTACCGAAATATATTTTTTATTTATTCTTATAACTTAAGAGCGCGATAGACATTTGTGTTTGGTCAAGTACAACAACTCCGTTTTGTTGGCCTCGTAGTTTTTCGATATACCTTTATGAAAATGAAAAGGTTTGGGCGAAAACATCATTATGTTTTAAAACCCTCCGCGGGCCGGATAAAATCACTTGGCGGGCCGGGTTTGGCCCGCGGGCCGTAGTTTGGACACCTCTGATCTATACCAACATTTTTGTACAAATCACATGACAAACATCCGGTATATGATGTTTTTACAAGGAAGTATATCATCTAACCCAGTGATTCTCAACCTGTGGAGCGCACCCCTCTAGGGGGGCACGAGCACACTAATGGGGGGGACGAGCATATCCAAGAGAAAATGTTATTTTAAAAAATTGATTAAGTGACTGAAAGGAAAGAACACATACACACATACAAAACAAAAAAAAATTCAATTATAATTCTTTAATAATTAACGTATTAAATTAAAACAACTTACTAAATTAAAAACAAATTTAATAATTATTAGTGACTTCCTTGTGCCTCTCTTGCAGAGCAAAGTTTTTCGAAGGAGGGTTTAATATTAGAAATAGACACTCTCAGTTATTTTTCTATATTTCGTTGAGATCTATATTTTGTCTTCAAAGAAGTCACAGCAGAAAATCTAGTTTCAGAAAGGTAAGATGTTGAAAATGGTAGTAGAATGCGAAATGCCCTTGTTTTCAGTGTAGAAAATTCATCATCCACCCCTGCCCAAAATTCAAAGAGTGATTTATTACTAAATTGTCTTTTGGTTTCGTCACTTGCCGTGAAGTCTATGAAGGTTTCTTCCTCTTCAATTGAGAGTCCTTCATGGGTATTTTAAAATGGATCCCTCACCCACTTGTAACTTGATATCAGTTTGTCGTCAGCAAGAAAGTACTTTTTAAAATTCTTTGCTAGCACTGCTAAATGATTTTCAATGGTTACAAAAACAACTTTTACATGTTGTTCTTCAGCCTTGTAAGTTTTAATACAATCATTCAAATTTGAAAACATTGTTAAGTTTTCTTGCTTTAAATTTCTGCCCCACAATTCCAATTTCCTACAAAAAGCATTAACTTTATCACTCGTATCCAATACATGTGTATTTGCTCCTTGCAGTTGAAGACTCAAGTTATTTAATTTCTCGAATATGTCGACTATGTAGCTCAATTTCATCATAAACTATCGGAAAAATTCTCAGCTTCCGGTCTGTTTTCCTCTTCTAGGAAAACGGCGATTTCTTCTCTTAATTCATAAACGCGTTGCAAAAATCTTGCCTCTCAAAATACATTATTATTCTATATGTTTAATTATAGGCTGTGGGGAGGGGGGGGGCGCGTTGAAAATTATGATTGAAAATTGGACCGTGAATACTGAAAGGTTAAGAAACACTGATCTAACCAACGATGAAATTCTTAATCAGCCATTTCAACGTTATTGTACAAATCACATTGCAAACATTCAATATATGACATTTTTACTAGGAAGTAAAACTTCTGATTAATGATGGGGTTCGTAATTAGCAATCCCGGCATTATAGCACAGTATAGAGAGGGGAGAGCTGGATAATGTATATAGCATGTTATTGTGGCTTAAAAGAAGTCTCAAATCGTGTATTCTATTCATGGTTTAGACCCTTTAAGGAAGCCATATTGATGTAACAAATAAAGAAAGAAACGATTTGAAAAGTTCTCAGTTAACATTGTCATATTTACAAAAAAATCGTTTTATTGATGTAAATTGCATCTATTTCGTGATTAAAAATTCTATAAATTGCAAAAAAAGGTAACTTCTCAAATGAAGGAAGTTTATACCTATAATTAAATAATAATAATTCATCTCATGTATCGAAAATTCTAAGTTCAATTGATATTTTTTATACTATGAATAATAAACTGAAAACTTAAAAATAAAAAAAAAATCATAACACAATTATTAAATCCCTTTTTCTTAAATTGCTTCAATGCAACAAGATATTGCGAAGAAATATATACAAATAATAAAATACTTTGTAAGAAAATATTGCTAAGAAATATTAAAGAAAAAAATTAATAAAACTTTTAGATTGTTGTCTAATTAATTACAAAAGCATGTGAAATGTATGTCTTTTTTGTTTATAATTTTTTTTCTTCTTCCATTCAAAATTCCAAGGTATATTTCAAAATAAATAGAGCTAGAGACAGAAAAAATATTCTTTAAGTGCACTTTCTTTTAATTGATTACACTAGATTAGTTTCTGTTATATAGAAAAAGACGGTAAGTGCATAATAATGTAATACGCTGGAAATTTCTAATTTTGATGCTTTATGCATGCATGATTAAGTAATCAGTAGCATAAATAAAATTCCTAAAGAAGCGATTTAATCTCTTTTGCTTCAATTAATGGAGAAAAGTTTTCTGATGGATTTACAAAATATATGTAAAGATTATTTTCCTTTTTAAGTCATTCTTTTGCTCTTTTAGTAATTAAAGATTCAGTGATTACATATTTTTTGTCAGCTGATAAATGATGCTTATTGAAAAATAAACATTTTGAAATTGTATTTGTTTTGAATAAATTTGAAAATTGAAATAATTCGAAATGTATTTTCTGAAAATCTGAATTATTTTTTATATTGAACTTAGATTTAATACATTTTTAATTAACTAATGAATTTATTTTTATATTTTAAATAAAAAATACATGGTTATTAATGCTGATAAAACAATCTAAAGCAATTTTGTCTTTAGAAATCCCATTTCTTTTCTTTAATATATGTACTTACAATCTCAGTATAATTTAAGCTTTTTCTTAATTATTTATTATTGCCTTTAGGGGTTAAAAACCATAGTTATTTTGCCTCATGCTTACCAAAATATAGAATAGTTCTTCCCAAAATCTGGAATATAATTTCATATTACTTTCAAAATCATATTTTTTATTTATTTCTTTTTCAATAAATTTTCTCTAATAATGTGTTTACAATTTCAATACAATTTAAGTTACTCCTCTTATTTATTTACTGCTGACTTTAATAGTTGAAAATAGTTCACAGGTTTTCGCCTCGTGTTTACCAAAATATAAAATATTTTTGTTCTAATTAACAGAAAAATAACATATTAAATTAGCTGAATCCATTGCAAAACTATCTAAATCAAGATCCTTCTGAAAATCATAAATTGGTTTTCACACTTAATAATCTAGCAATTTTATTTTGGATTCTATTAAATGATTAGAAAATAGGAGTTTGAAATGTTTATTTTTCTTTTAATCAGGATTCAAATGTATACGAAAAGTTTTAATAAATTTTCCCCTGCATCTCAAAGGATTGCAAAATTATTTTTCCTTGATTTTATTCACTTTGACAAATTATACCTTCATGATGCCATTACCCTAAAAAATATGAACTTCTGAACTATACGTTTCTGCTATATTTTGTTTCAAAAGTAAACCAACATTTTAAAACGAAAAAAAACCCCTAATTTTTAATCATTTTTCAAATCTGAAATTCATATATTTGTTTGGAATGTGTATAGTATATTCCGTATGTATATTTTCAATTAGGTGCATATTGATATTATCATGATATATCAGGAATGCATGCGCAAATAATTTTTCTCAGTTAGCTGATAAACCCAATATCTTTCATCTGTAAAAAAATTCTTGTCAAGATTCCTTCTCTCTTAATACATCCATCTGAAACTGGAGCAATTAATCATTCCTAAAGCATGCTAACAATTATCGATACTTAAAAATAGTTACTTCCATGAGGAAATGGTGCTGCTATTTATAAAAGTGAATAATTTGTAATTTTAACAAGCATTGCATTCTCAGAAATTGCTATATGTAAAAGATTGATTTAAAAAAATACTTTGTGCAAGTTTCGTACTGACTTCAAGGTATGTGGGCAATTATATGCAGGTTATATTTAACAACACTTATTTAAAATTTGTAAGAACTTTCAGATAGGTATATTATTGCAATAAGGTATCGTTTTACTAGTATAATCCACAAAATAACAGTATGCTCGCACAATATAAACAATAAATTACGTGTTGAAGACTGTATATTATTGTTGAATTCATGTTTTCTTTATATATTTTTATATCGCACCAATGCCTAGATTTGATTTATATGTATGAATGCTATGATTTGACCCATGTAAATATCAGGCCCTTATAGATTAATATGCAAGTTATTTTGACTTTTAAGTAATAATTTTTATTTTTAAATCTCTTACCCTCTACACTTACATGTACACTGATATTTAAACATCAACTAAAATGATTTCATAACTGGCATTACTTCATAATACCCCAGCGCCTGCAAATAGAATTTAAATCAAATAAATTAAACAAGAAATAATAAACAAATTACTGATTTTAATTTTAATTCCTTAAATAGTTTCCAAATTTAATATATTACCCTTAAATTATTGACAACAATCGATTTTAATGGTTCTGACAGAACTAGTATACAGCAAAACGATTTTTAAATTGTATAATACTCTAAAGTGTATTTTTGAAAAAGGCAAACAATAACTTAAAAGTAAGTAATACTTGATATTTGGTTTAGTAATTATCGATCTATTAGAGAGACTACATTTCATATTTGTTATATTTTTTCACATAATCTCTACATTAATAACAAATATTAATTTTAAAGATTTTGACAGAACTATCATATGGCTGCATGAGAGAGAAAGTTTTAAGAAAAATGCAAAATACTTTAAAATGTCTTTTGAATATAGTGAAAGATAATTTAAAATATGTTGTGTTTAATCTTTCGACGATAAATTATCGATCTATGAGAGTGATTACTTTTTATTGCTGTTATGTTTCTTCGCCTTCTGCTTCTAGATATATAGCTGGGAACTGATATATTCTGTGCTTCTATAGTACTAAAATTACAAAAAAGCATAAAAAGGCCTCTCTATGCCAAGTCAGTAAATCTTATTTGAATTTGCACTCTCCTGCGCAGCTGGTTTTATCAACAGAGCAGACATATTCTCGACAATCCACTACAAAGATATTTCATTTTCGAATATTACCTACTTTCGCAAGCAAAACTTAAGAACTGACGTGACAGATAAAAAATACAAATGTCTTATTTATTCCGGCACATTTTTGTATTTACATTATTTTATGCTCAAGGGCCATATGTTTAGAAAGGGAGACAACTTACTGGATATACTTAGTGCAATATGGATATACAGATAAATCAGTCGTAGTAAAAACTGGTCACGTCCTATACACTCAAATAAAAAGGAAAAATATACATATCTGTGTATGAAATGATATAAATTCTGGCTGAAATTTATTTTTACCGACTGGAAAAAATAGAGTGAAGTAACTGCTAACGCCCTGCAAGGACGAATTTTATTGAGTGCATTGTAAACGTTTTTTATGCAGTGTTCATATGTGGCTAAGTCTTTTTTTAGAATGTATTACTCCGCTTAATTGATTGGGTAGCATTTTCTATGTGCATAACGCGTCTACGAAAATTTTGAAAAAATATTACGTTTTCCCGATATTTTCAAATTTGTTGGATCGATTCCAGAATGCTAAATTCATGTTGAAGCAAATGCCGTATGCAGAAGTTTCTTTCTGAAAAAAATATAAATTGTATTTATTTTTTATTACCATAGCATTTTTGAATTCAATTGTGTGAAAAAATGGAAATTTAACTTTTACAATATTCGAAACATACTTTCTTCTGAAAAATTAAATTTAGATGGGGAGTAGTCTTCAGCCTTTCAACTATTTAGAGTTGGTTTTCCAATGTATCTTTATTCACATTCTGAAAGGAGGAAAGAATGCTTGAATAATGAAGCAGCATTCGTAGATGAAGAAAATGGATATGAAATAATCATTAAGTCATTGATTTTACAATGAAAAGTATTGAATAAGCAATAGTAATAAATTAGCATTTAATAATATTCATGTTTAAAAAAGACAGCTATCGATTAATGTACATATTTACATCTACTATTACTATTAAATAATATACAGCTATTATTACCATTACATGATATACATCTACTATTACTATTACATAATATACATCTACTATTACCAAGCGTTCTATAAAAATAATAAAAGGTACACTTTTTTTAAAAGAGCCGGAAGAGTGAAATCATGCACTTTTTTAAAAAAATAATTTCTTAAATGTTTTCATGTTATTATGTTATTTGCTGTATAACAAATATATTAATATTCTCCATAAGATCTAAAACTCTTAAATTTTGTTTACTTTTGCATTCTGTGTTTCTAAATAGTTTATACTTTGTATTTGTAACCATGTTCACAAAAATTATGCATTGATTTACTATTTCAATTTAGCGCTTATACTATATCCAATCTAAAAGAGATGACAACAGAAAAGATTTATTATTCGTCATTATAATAAGTATGCCAAGTTAAAAAATTGCCATTTGTTAATTTTCGATTCTTTTGAAACTGAAACCTTTGAAATCTTATTTTAAAATGTGTTATAAAAACCATAGGAAATAATATCCTCAAAGCGCTCCCTCATACTTAGCATTGAAGGTGCTATCATCTTTCTTCCTGAATAAAACTATAGACATTGGTTCAAGTAGTATATGTCTTGCTTCGTATTGGCGAAAAACTGTTTCGAAATATAAATCTTTGGCCGTTTTCTGAGGGTTAATTAATTGAGTTGCTGCTAATAAACAAGTCCTGAAAGTCTATTTATCTAAATATGTCTTATCTATTTAGCTCTCACATTTTGAAACTATCGCGTTCACTAGGAGATAAACTGAAATAATCTCAAATTAAAATATTTTAACTTAGGGATATCTGAATAGTGGAAACTCTCTAATACCCTGATTTGGAATTTTTTATTGATTACAAAACTTTTTCTATGTATACTTTATTTCTAACATAGTAAAAATAGGTATTTTGAACAAATTTTGTTGATAACAAAATTATATGGAGAAAAAAAATGTATTTAGGATTTTCCTTCAAAATTGAAATTTTTCTGCAGTAATTTTCAGTCACATTCTAATGTTATCATGAAATAGACAGCATTCGATCCAACGCCGTCTGCCGCATTTTCAGATACTAAATCCTATAAAATCTAATTTGGTTTTTGATTGTTCTGAAGTCTTTTTTTTTTCTGTCGTGATTATTTTTGGCCATTACTTCGAAATAGTTTAAATATATTCCTCAAATTTTTCAAAAGAAGGTGTTTCAATAAAATTTATTTAAGAAGTTTTAAAAAGCCATCCCTATTACCAAGGAAATGCGGTGACAGGCCGGCGTCCTGGCATAGGTGTACCACGCTTTTCCCATTGCCTGGACATCCCGGTTTCATGTCTCGGTTCGGGTATGGTTATTCTTCTTCGGTGTTCAATCTGTAAAGTGTGTGAATGTGCCCCTGTCAAAATGAATTGTAGAATCGAATGTGTGAATGCCATTTTCGTATGAGCTAGACGTCAGACTTCCGGCGTTAGAGATAGCGCATCTTCCCCGAGATTTAGGTGCCTTGGGTTTGATTCCCGGTTCAGAAATTGTTCTTCTTCCTATGCTCTATTGTCACTTCCAAAATAAATGTGTGTTTTTTCTTGCTAGAGGAACTTTATTTTTATATTTTTAGCCGTCGTTTTGGTATAGATACAGCACGTCCTCTCCATAATCTGGGTTCTAATCCCATTTCGGGCATGTTTGTTCTAATTCTGTGTTCTATCTAGGAGATGTGTGAATGTGCCCTCCTTTGAAAAACGATTGTGCAAGCGAATGAGTGATGCGTGAATGCAAAGTCGTACTCTTGGCCCTAATTGGCTTTTCTAAACTAAGAGCTCAACCCTATCGGGTTAAATAGTGCCTTCGTAACAGTGTTTGTGCCCTAAGAAAAACAACATACGTCAGATTTCTGTCCTTGGGTGCTTACCGGTCCTTCTCTCAAAGCTACCGCTTCTGCTTTCCGTGGTAATGTGGACAGAGTATAATACAGTTTACAGAATATAATATTTTGGTGTGAAACGCATATGTTTGTTTATAAAACAATATAATTATCGAAGAAAAGGAAATTTTGAAGCCCATTCATCTGCAAAATCTAAAATTATACGCTGTTTATTTTGGTCTTGAAATCATTCAGCTTTTCTTCTTTATTTTTATTAATCATAAAGAAAATCCAACCATGTTATAAAATTAAAGCATACAAATGTTTTAAAAAGTTTCTTATTCTTTGCAAATTTACAGTTCTAAACGAAGCAATATACATTTATCAAATTATAGAGATATATGAAAATTAAATTGCTGAAATATCGCTTTTTAGTGAATTTTGGATAAATAGACTTTAGATATACGTAATTTAGATACATGCATGTGTGCATTCTACCACGTAAGATGTAATTATTTTTCTTTTCATTTTAAGTAATCATTTCAATAAAGGAGCGATAAACTAAGTCGTTGCAAAACTTTGGTAAATTCCCCTATTAAGTAAATGTTTATTAGAAAAGTTTTAAACGAGGCCCCATTGTTATTGGCACATTTTACACGGTAAATTAAAATTCTACTCATATTTATAAAGGAGTATTTGCAGAAGAATAGATATTTTGCAAGAACGCATTTCGTTGAGGTAATTAATAATTACAATCCAATTTCACGTGCTTTTGCTGGCAAAATAACCCACGTACCTCCATCAAGTTTTCTGTACTTCATTTTAAATGGACAAATAATATTAATGAACCCTTCAAAAGCGATTTCTAGTTGAATACTTAAAATGCAATTAATAAGGTCTTGAAAATGTGAACTTGATTTTAAATATGTATTTGTAAAGTATATTATGAACAAAATTGTGATTAATGTACTTCAAATAATAATTTAATGGGTGTTTCATTCCATAACTAATAATAGCATTTCTAATTTTATTGAATCTTAAAAAGTTTTGACAAAGGAATTTTCTAAATGCGTTTCCATATTTTCAGTGTTAACCCTTAACTGGGGAGTTGCGGTCTAGGAGACAGTGTTTTTACTCTCAAATCAAATTTTCTAATAAATGTTTTAGTTCGAAAATTCTGTGAATATATTCTACACATATTTTTCTTGATTTATAGATGGGAATTTTTTCAGATTATATTATCAATGAAAAAAGCAGTGACATTAGAACATATATTTGTTTCTCAAATTGCATGACACAACAAATAATATTTTTGAAAAAAAACCATATTGCTTATTTTTTTCTAAATCATATTTATTTTTCCAGTATACAAAGGTATATAGAAAACAACTTAAGGAAGATTCCAACAAATATATGAAAAATAAAAATAAAAAATTAACAATGGGTAAAAAAAATGTTTATGGTATCATCTGTTTTCGAGAACATTTTAAACGTACAAGTTAAGAACAAGTATAAAAATCAGCAAATAAATTCTGTAGATATTTCTCTTGATATATTAGTATTTTTTCGAATTTTTTCAAAATACTAAAATCACTAGAAAGATTAATTACATTTAAACATACGCATCAGGATCAACCGAATGAGAACTTTTGTTCAAACTTTTTTCTGTTCAATTTTCATTGTCTCTAAAATAACTTTCTGCTTCATTTATAATTATCTCCAGCTCTTCTAGTTCTTTGCTAAGCCTTGTATAAAACTGGTACACTAAAAGGGAGATGCGGTCTTACAGACGTCGAGTTAAGAAATAGTTGAAATAATAAAAGCATTCGCGAAATCCGACTGAAAAAGTGCATGCATAGTAAAAGTCACGAAACAGAATGCCATCCATTCAATTGAGCTGAAGTAAAATAGGAGTGTTCGAAAATCCATCTCTTGTGGTCTACCAGACTACAAATTCCCTTTTAAGGGTTAAAAAATAAAATTATAAAAAAAAACACGTTCAGTATAAAGATAAATGTTGATGATTTTCATTTAACTTCTAATTTTTGAATCTAAAAACAGAATCAAGGAGCTTTCATTTTTTAAATTAATATATATTTAGAAACTTTTATATTTTGCGCATTTTAAAATTAAAAAAAATCAGCAAGTATTCAAACTAACTGACATTCATATTATAAATATTTGCTTTTCTTATGCTAAAAGAAATAAGTCCTCCAAAATAGTGTATAATTAATTTGTTTTTGTTATGATAATTTATCTCTTTTTTTTTCTTTCATTTTTTATTTTGGGAGTTATCTAACTTCCGACTATCGAATAGTTAAGGTGATGTATGTAATTTCTTTTCAGACGTTAATATGAAAAATGGAATAACCATCTATAATATAAATTAACATATATTATTATATGTCATCAGGCATTTAGAGACAGTTGTGTCATTTATCTCTAATAATTTGTAACTATCTCTACAATGTTATTTATCCTATCTGAATGGTGTGTATATATGTACTTCAAATTTATTTTCAAATGTTTGTTTCATAATTAACTCTTATTCCATAAGATTTAATGAATCGATTTAGAAAATAGTGAGTATCCTTTTAAAGGTAGTAATATTTATGTTTCGACCGTTTTAAAACTAACGTTTGATTTTTAAATAAATGAATCCAGTAAGTTTTTAAAAGAAATAAAATTTAAATTCAATATTATATATAAATTCATTAGTATACCCATAGCCTTATAATAGTTAAAATATTTTAAAAGAGTTTTCTAAATAATTAACAAAATACCACTAAATGACTATTATACTGTCCATGCCATAAGCTATTTAAAAATCGTATTTCATGTTTCTGTTGAAATTACCAGAAATCTTTTCAAAGAAATTCATAGATATTCCGTTGAAGAAATTTTTATTGAAACAAAAGGCTTGAAATAAACAAAGATAATTTCTATGGTCACGAAATCAGTGAAAGTAATAGCTATACACAAAATGATAGCAATAATTTTATTACTAACAAAACTTTATTTAATCTAAAATATTAAAAGCTTTTATGTTATTTTCTAGCTTGAAATTTCAGAATGATTGAATAAAATAATATTAGTGGCATTCCGATTCTCACTTGAAATTTCAAAATGATTTCGTTAAATAATATGAATACTATTCCAATTTAAAAGTGTGAAAGCAAATTATCTACACAAACGCCCTGTTACTTACTATCTTTCGCTTAAAAATTTCTAAAATTTAAAAAAACCCTGAATGTTTCATTATTTTCCCATAAATAAATTTAATCAAATAAAAGAAAAATATATAGTTTTAAATTAAAATAATATGAAAATACTAACTAGAACATTATTTAAATAACATCGGAAACTATGTAATAATTATATTTTGCAAAGTGATATTTTATATTAATGAATTTATGTTATAAGATAACAATGGATGGTACTTTAAATGCTTTCTGTTCTTATTGTACAAATACAGAAAGACATTCTTTGTATTTTCAAAAAGCATCCAGAAAAATGTCGGTAAATCTAGCTTCAAGAATGTTTCTAAAACAATACCAACTTTTGTTGCAAGCTCTTATCTGCTCGCAATACTGGAAAAGAATGATGATAATATCGAATGTCTTAAAAGATTCGTTGAAACATATTTCTGTTTAAGATCACTTAGATTGAACAGTATAATATCAAAATAATAGTCTGAAAAGAAAAACTAGAGAAACATGAAAATGTTTTTTGGTCAGGAAGTATGAATAAATATATTTGTTTCAAACATTTCCCAAGCAATTCGTTTTGCAAAAATATTAGAAAACATGTTCTATTTCCTGGTAAACTAAAAAGTAGATAAAATATTCTTGAACTTTACCTTGTATTCCACCTCTATCAGTTATATGGAAAACTTAGCTCATTTTTTATTCGGATACCTGGAAGATTCCTTTCTTTGGATTATAGAGCTCACTTTAATTACAATAGATTCATTTGTCATGCAAGTTAAATTTTGTAGAGTTTTGCTATTACAGAACGCTAAGAAGGGATTATACGAATACCGTGTCTATTATAAATTTCCTAATATTATAAATTAATATTAGTAAACAATGAATATTTCCCAATTTTAATTTATAAAAAATAGTTAATTTTGGTAGTTCATTGGTTTGATGCATTTCAAACAATCTGAAGTGACTTCGAATCTTCGAAGTGACAGTGTAAGTCACTTCGAATAGCCTAAACTTTAAAATATTCGGAAACAATAATTAATCACTTTTGCATTCGTATTTCGAATTTCACACACTGTTCAAGAAGGTGCATCATTTAATCATTTGATTTATTTAATTTTAAATGATAAAACTACCCCCAGAGTAATAAGAAGATGCAAAGTAATTAAATTGGAAAATTCAACTTTAAAAAAACTATATATATTTTTATTTTTGGAGTAATAAGCAAGTATTTACATTAAGTGATTCCATTGAATGACATTTCCGAGTGCAATGGGTTAAAAATTTCAATTAATTAGACTATCATTAATAATAATTATCTTTTTTTGAAATTACGTATAAATGAAATATTGATTATAAAAATGATTTCCTTTTCATTAGGAAAATTCAAACCGATTTTTCTTTTATTGCTATTCAATTTAAAAAGAGTATTACTAAATGTATTTGAAAGTATTAAAAATCTTCCATTTTAAAGAAGGAAAGATTAGTGGTTAATTTTCAAAACCAAATTTCATTTCATTTAAATTTTATTAAATATTAGAATAAATATTTAAACTGTAGGATGCTTTCAATGTATCGAAAATATTATCATGTATTTGTTTGTATAAGTAATTAGTATATTTATAAACAGAAAAACGATTTTATTTATCCATATATATATATAAATCCCTCATATCATTATTGCTCTTTATTTAATTGATTGTAAAAAAAGTTCTACAGATAAAGAAATTTTTGTTTCTTTCAGTCATAAATGATTGTTTTCCTAAATTTTCATTCTTTTTTAGTTTTAATTACTTAGTTAGATTTAAATTACTGAAATTATTGGACATTAAAAGGGATATTTATTTTATTTTATAAAGTGATCCCCTTTTAAAGGATTTAAAAGCTATCACTTTATTGCACTTTTAAAGGAAATACAATTTTCGATCGAAAATTTGAGGTCGAAGCAGAAAATCATAAAAGTGCAAACACAGATTGGAAAACATTAAATTAATTGACTGTATTTATAAAGTTTTTCAATTTTTCAGAATTAATGGGTGGACATTTGAGATATAATGTATTTAGTTTTATGACCTCCTTCCAATTTTATTATCTTCATAACTATACGATTAATTTGGTTTGCTGCTTTTTTTAATAAAAAACAATTATTTTTCTTTTTCACAATGTTGATAGTATTTTAAAAAATTAAAAATTTATTATTTCTTAGTTTTAGCGTATATTTCTTATGATGTTCGATAATGAAATTCAGTACGTCACATAATAGTATTGAAAAAAGTTGTGGAATACATAAATCTTTTAGAACCAGATATGCCATCTCTGCAATACTGAACGCAACTGCCTGCATTAAAACGGTGGCGGTTTTGTAATGTACATTCATATTATAAATAGAAATTTAAAATTTCATTTTAAAAATCACTTCTGACTATTATTCTAGACTTTTAAAAATACATATTTTATTTTATGCAATGCCTATATATTACTGTTTGAAAAATATTTTATTATTATAATTTTGTAATACCGTTAATGTCATATTTCCTTTAGGTTGTTTTAATCAAAATATAGATGTCGAATGAAAAACCGTTCGAAATTAAGATTTCTATCGAAATGTTCTAATTAAATAGAAATGTCACATTTATAATGCATTTCAACTAGAAATAAACATTTGATAATTAATTTTTCATGATTAGATAAAAAACATGATTTGTTGATTATATTATTAAATTTTTTAAAGGACTGAGCAATTTTTCTGCTTGTTACTACACTAATACATTATAATTATTTTATTTTTCTAGGGTTTTTTTTATCTTTCATGTTTTTTTAATTTTTACAGGAAATAATATAATTGTAAAAAAAATTAATATTTCCAAATTTAATTACTAGAGTGTGCCACAATATTATATGGAATTTTAGTTAAACTTATTTTATAATCAGATTAATAGTCATCTATTAAATAATAGTTAGAAACTCAGAAAATGTTAAAAGATTCTTTCATAATCTAGAAATGAATATAATAAGCAAATATACAACAGTGCATGGTGGTAATATTGAATTATTATAATACTGAATTATTATAATTAAGTATTACCACCTTGCACTGTGCACATTATTTATAAATTCTAGATTATTATAAACAGTACAATAATTATGCAAATATCATTTGATGAAATGAAGATAGTAAGTTTGTTGATGCGTAAATCCCATTTTGATTTATGATTAGAATTTAATTCAAGCCATTTGCAACACTGCAATAATTATAACTCTAAAAATGGAAATTTCTGTGAGGAAATTTCTTTCAATGAATCAATATTTATAATTCTCTTAGTCAATTGCATATAATTTATTTGAATTATATTATAGAAAGATATATGTTCCATCTTCTATCAGCTTCTTGCATTATTTGGAATTCTATTACGGTAAATGACTGATGATGCAAAAGTATTTTCTTTACAAACATATGCTTATTCAAAGTATCTACGAACTGAAAATTCAAAATGAAACTGTAATTCCTCATTATAGATAATGTGAGCATGTGTATGAAAGAAAAAGTATTTTATCGCGTTAAATTTTAATGACACATTATTATTACATACTGAATTATGTTTACTCGTTATTTTTCGATCCAGTTATTATATTTTCTTGCTTACTTATTAAAAGTTCTCTTAAATATAATTCTAAATATTTCTCCAAATAATTTACTTCATTGTTTCAAGTAATGGAAAATCCAATTAATGAATTCTAATTTATTTTACGTGAAAATTATTTCAGCCCAATCTGAATTTCTCTTTTCTAAGGCTAGTGGTGATTAAAAAATGAGTAATTAAAACTTTATTATAATTCAATATTCCCTTAAATGACAAGAAAGTTTTAAACAAAAAGTTATTTCGTATAACAATGCATTTCGAAAAATCGAAATTATTTCGAGAAATAAAATATTTATGATGCAAATTACAATTGAAATATCTCACTGAATTATATTGAAAAGGGATGTATTCATTTTAAATACGTCCCGTTTAGTTACTTTTTAATATATTTAATTAATTATGTCTTTTAATTATATTGAAAAGGAATAGCGGAGAAACTATATAACATACATTATAAAGAATCTTTGAAACATTCTGCTTTATCTTTTGGGATTTAAATGACAAAGTTTTCTTTTCCATTTCAGTGATTGCTTCAAATCCTTAAATTTTGAAAAATCAGTAAAAAAATGTGTAAATTTCAGATGTAAATTTAAAGAATAATTGTCTTGTAATTAGTGTTGATTATACAAAATACAGAGATTCTGGGTCTGTTAAAATTATCAGATTGTTTGTTAATGCCATACTAAATTAAAATTTAACAATATATTAAATTAACATTACATTTCTATCAAAAAGATGAAATACAAATCGAATTCTTAAGATATGTGTCTAATTTTCCTCGCTTCTTTTATTTTTGTTTCAAATTGGATTAATTTTAACGGATTCTTAATGTAGATGATGAATTAAATTTTAGTTTTGTCACTGTGAAATATAGCAAAGAGAATTAAGAATTTTTGTGAAAATTGAGTTTTGAAATACAATTTCATAAAACCATTAAAAGTTATGATTTTCTATTTTTATCACTTTTTTAACTTTTAAACTTATTTTATAATTTATTATTATATATATAATAAGATTTTTAATGTAATTTTCAATACATGCACCAGATGATACAAATTCTCTTAACCCAAACTATTGATAGCTTAAAAATGCTTCTTTAACATGTTAACTGTTCAAGGAGTTCTGAAAAAAAATTATCATCCATTGTCAAAAAAGCAGGTGTAGAAAATTCCGAATCTCTAGACTAAGAAATGAGTGATTGTCAAATCTCTAGACAAAGAGCTAAGAAATGAGTGATTGTCAAATCTCTAGACAAAGAGCTAAGAAATGAGTGATTATTTGATTGTTAAATTTTGTCTTAATGAACAAGAAAGCTAACACTTTAAAAAATTTAGATAGAAGTTTCAATGTAAGTAATGTATGTTTCAATGTCTATCTTTTCCACACTAAAATGTAGTGCCACAATAAAATGTATATCTTAATAGGCAAAGATTCCCCCCTTTATTTATTGCTACACACACACACACATATATATATATGTGTGTGTGTGTGTACAATCGATACATGTAACCACTTTATTGCTAACAAAATTTTGAATCAGTTGTAGCAAAGCAGAAAAAAATCTTTATATAAAGATACGCTTGTAGAATATCAGGCCACACGCTATAGCTTTCAGACTGCTTCTAAGTACTTCGCTCTACTATCAACAATCCAAAGAAAGAATTCACTTGATTGATTAGCTGTAGTTCTCTTCCATTTATGTGTTTTCTGACAACTCATGAAAGTTTGAAGAAAAAAACTCACTGGATCCGAAGTTTTAATAGATATATCGTCCCTTGAGGATATATCTAGATCACTAGATCTATCTAAATCATATCCGACGATATATCTAAGTCACTAGATCCAAAATTTTAATAGGTACATTGTCAGGGTTTCTGCATTTTCAAGAATACCTCAAAATACAGGATAGCTCGACTTTATCTTTCGAAGATGAGAAAAACGTTCTGTTCCGTGAATAATAGCAATGACAGCATAAATTTTAGTGAGTGGATGTACAAAAGGAAAACTGCATAGCTATTGGCTACTGTGTACGAATATCTTTTGAGAGTATCAGAACATCTTCCTGTTTCTATCTCTATTTGAGGTATACCTTCTAATTAGTAAAGCTTGTGCAATGTACATGAAGAAACACATTAGGTGCTATGAGTATATTTAATTTTGTAATTTATTGCACCATCTCCTTTCAGCTGAATTATTCATCAATGCTAAAAACTGACGTTTAGTGTTAGAAATTATTTTTAATTTATTCTACAGCATAACTGTGGCATCATATAAACTTATTTAATTCTTCATTAATAAGTAGCATGGAATAATAAGAAAAAATCAAAAGAAAAATCTTTTTTCCTGTAGTAATTAATTATTATATTAATTCCAATTATTTGAAATTAATTTTCTGAATTCATGAAAAGGAAAAGCATTGAACAATAAAAAGGTAAGCATCCAACAAGACCCTTTATTTTTCTTATTCTTAATCATATCATAATCAATAATATGTGTGCGTTTATCTGTACATCCACGGTTACCCACAGTATTTTTTTTAAATTACTATGGATACTATTTTTTACTATTACTATTCCATGGTCAGGAAAATTAGTATCTTGTTTTCAATACCCATATCAAAGACAAAATAAAAGCTGGCTAATAATATTTTGAAGGACTAAGCCAATTTACGTTGATTCTTAAGACTTTCATATGATACGGTAGATTAGTATTAGACAGTTAAAGTTATAGTGTTTATTCCTTGAAAGATGCACGGTAAAACCCAAGATTTCGTACTTTTAACATTAGGATTATGTATAAGTAATAAGAAGTTGAAAATCTCAGAAATGTTTAATTTATCCATTACATATTCAAAATTTGAGAGTGAATTTAAAAAAATTCAAAAATTTGATGTTTTGTATATTAAATATTGTGCGTCAATTACCAAAACGATAATCAATGTCTAAATTACAGAACAAAAGTAGTTTCTTCCTTTACCGAAAATTCTATGGCTCTAATTTGTTATGTGAATTAAGTGAGATGTTAAATATGTATGAAACAATGAATATCTGATATAACTTTATATAATCTTATGTAACTCGAAATATTTTATTTACATAACGTGCCTTATAAAAGTGTATGATTTTGAGACATATTTTTTCAGACATTAAGCATACCAATACAGAATGCACTTAGACTCAACTTTTCCGATAAAAAACTTATTAACACAGAGTAAAATAAATTTTGTTTCAAATGCCATGAAACTAATCAAGTTAATCAGAATTTTCCCTGAGTATATTCAAACCCAAGTTCTCCGGTAGCGAGCATTTCAAGAGGTTTCAGAAACAGCAAAGAGTTTGGCATTTCTTTAGCCTCCCCACGAACTCGAAATTAATAAATTAATTAAACTTCGCTCTCTGATAGAAGTTACCTAAAATTAGACTTGAGATCACCGTCCCGAAATGCGAAATTTAATAGGTTTTTCTTTGTCTTTGCCATCTCCAGTTTCCCTGAGGTAAAATAAAGCTAGAGGAGAAGTAGATTGCCTTTTGCAGGAGAAGTGATCTTAAAGAAAATGTAAATACAAAACCTTCAGCCATTTCTGCAGATTAAAATAAGGATGTAAAAGTTAACTAACTGTCCGTTGTCTGCGCATCAATAATAATAAGTGTATGAAAGGAAAAGAAATTAAATTGTATATTTTAATTAAGATTATTGATGTAAGTAATTAATAAATTTTCGTGTGGATTGTAAAACGAGAGTTTTAATTGTTCTTCATCTTTTAGTTACAGCAGAAATTGGATAATGGAAATAATTCAAACTGAAATTTTATCAAGATATAATAATCAACCATTTTTTCGAGATTATTGAGCTGCTTCCTTAAATCTGTAGAGAGACGTTAATAGAAGTCACTAAAAATTAGAAAGACTGAAAAAGAATCATTAGAAATGGCGAACCAAATAGTTTTTCTGAGCTACATACTATCAAAATATGGCTCTATGCTGTAAAAATATGTATTTATTTAATGTGAACTAATTAGTTAAAATTTATCATATACATAGTATACTTGCAACACATAACAAAATTTCAATTTTTGTTTGGGAAATATCATGCCAATTAATTCCAACATTTCTGATTTTTTTATATCAAGTTTTTATTCAAATTTTTTTTCATAATGATTTATAAGTAGTAAAATAAGAATTTCATGTGCAAAAATACAATAAAATTTTAGATCGTTTATCAACCAAAGGAAAAGATAGTTTATATGTAAATAATTAGCCCGAAGGCATTCGGAAATAAATACTGATACTGTCTAGAATTCTGCCAAACATGTTTTAACATGCGTGAAATGAATTTCGAGAGATATTACCAGCAGATCTTTCATAAAATACTTGTTAACGAGTCAATCAAGTTATAGTTTGTGTTAATATTTCTTTTCCTATTCGTTATTTCAGCCCATATATTCTTAAGCATATAACTATTCTTACTAAAATGTCTGATTAACAGATTAACATGTTGTCAGGGGGCATTTTTTGTTCATTTTTCTTACATTTTCGTGCAAATGAATTATATGTGCTCATACATTTTGTACATAAAAGAAGTCTTTTGATGTTAGTATGTTTTTAAATTTTTCTTTAACTATTTTGGAATCAAGACCTTGTGTCAGTGCTCAGTTTTTTTAAATAACATTAAAACCCCAAGAAAGAAAAAAAAATATTTCAAAGAAAACGCAGAATTATATAGAGAGAGATTGTCTATAAATAAACAAATTTGTCCATATGTGAATACTTAACGTGATCACCTTTCGTGGAAAGAAACAACAAATTTTATATAAATATTTTATTGCATGCACTGAATAATGATATTAAAACATCAACTCAACTCTCTCTTTCGCGGTTTCTTTGATAAAATTTCAAATATCAGTATCCACTTTTTTAAAATTAGAATGTAACTTTTTTATGGTGAAAAACAATGAAAGGTTTTAAAACTCAACCCGCAGTGTGAAAATCACCGGTTCGAGCGAAAGACTAAGTTTCAGAAAATTAAACAAGACAGATACGCACCGGAACAGCAAGACATTTCATTGCATTTCACCAATTTTCCACAAGCCTGCCTTCGCTACTAACACTCAAAGAAAGGAACATAAGATGTCGTAACATACATGGAAAAAGGGAGAAACACAGTGAATTTTTTGCTTTTCTACTGCTTCTCTGTCATCATTGATTGTCTGCTATCAACCTTTCACTGAGTTTTTTACTACCCACGTCTTTGTAGTTACAGTTAGAGTTCTACCACCTTTATTGCCTTTCAGTCTGAAGATATTGCAATAAAATAGTGCTACCATATGAAATTGTTTTACTGTAACTGTATCTTTGTGAAATAAGCATATATTTATTTATATCATTTTTATATTCATTCATCTGTTTTCTACATACTTGCAACCAAAATGTTTTATAGTGATATAATCGATTTTCTTAATGATATGACGCCAATAACTAATTTGCTTTTAGGAAGACTTCTTTAAATAGACTTTAAATATAAAAAAGAGTTATGTCATGCATTTTAGCTAGTTATTATTCTACTACTTAAAATAGAATGTATTGAAATTATTAATAAAAAAGTTCTGAAGTTCTGAAGTTTCACCAACATATTCAGTTTTTTTTTTTTTTCCCTTTTGTAAATGAAGGAATAGTTTCTTATTTCTTATAGGTTAGGATTTGAGTTACGAAATTCTTGCATTGTAATGACAGAAATTAAAAAATAAAGTTATTGACTGGAGGTGAAATTATAAGCAAAGTAAAATCGGTTATTCTGAAACCTTAAACTTTGATTAAAGTGCATCTTTACATACAGCAAATTTCATTTTCTTGAAATTTCTTCACATTTTGTTAGTTGCCAAACTATTTCAGTTGTTTCGAGACCCAAAATAATTTATTAAAATAAAGATTTTATAAAAATGTCGTTTAAAATTTTTGAATAATATATGGTGAATTTACAAGGATTTGCTTGAAAATGCTATTATTATTATAAAAAAAATAATCATCAATTTTATGCACTTACTAATCATTACTCTAATTAATCAAGGGCATAATGTTCACTATTTATATTTGCATTAAAACAGAGTTATTATAATTTATGTTTAACTAACATATTGCAATCTATAATTAA
>JAPMOQ010008021.1:2516321-2527269 GCA_026543055.1 Argiope trifasciata | reverse complement strand
TATATAATTGCCAGATTCTTTAATACAATATATTTACTGTAGTGAAGCAAAAAAGAATGCTACAGACACTTGTTTGAAATAAATACAAAGTTCTAATACATTAAAAGTAGTTTTCAAAAGTAAAAAGAATTTATTTACATAAAAGAATAAATTTCAATGATCTAAATGAAATGAAAACAAGTAACGGTTATTTTCTTTGTTGTTTTTGATTAACGCATTAGCTATTTTGTCATTACTTCTATATGTTTCAATCTTTTTCATATAAATTAAAAAAGACAAATTCGGTAGAATAAAGAATGCAATTAGAGTTTTACGCTATCTTAAAAAATAACACTTTCAGTAGCATAAATTAGATCCCAAATGCATTAATTATTACAAAATTCTATGATGTGTCCGACAGATTGAGAGAAAAAGAAAAGAAGAAATAATCCAACAACTACGAGGTAAAAATAGAAAATCAAAATAAAGTACCAACTGTCTTTCGGGAAAAGGCTTAGGAAACCACGAAATCACGATGTGCTTAGACAAAAGCCATTAGGAAAACGGAAGGAAACAACTTGCTGAAAATAAAAATTTACGAATAAAAACATAACTTTAGTAATCCTTTCTGTTCTTCAACGCAAATAACTAAGTAGAAATAAATAAAAAGACTTCGTAAAATAGTAAAAAAATGCCCTTTTGAGTTATAGAAAAGCCATTATTTAAATTGTACGATGTTGCCTGTAAAACTCCCCTAATAAGTTATAAAAACCCGGAAATTTACATTGGTTATATGCTGTACGCTCTCAGTGTTCACATCCGTTGTAATTATATAATCTATATTGAAAACTGGAATAAAGAATTGTATTTTATTTGATATTTCTACATGAATTCTTATAATAAAAATCGACATTTTCTTTTAAAATACAACTCATTTTGGGGGAAATATTATTTGTTCACATCCTTAATTTTTAAAATAAAATGTCTTATATTGTGGCACCAATATTCTGTTATAAATTACATAATGATATTTGCAATTTAAAATCGATAATCTATGCAAGACTCTCAAATTTATGGTTTTGACATATTCTGTATTGGTTAAAGACAGGAATTATTAATGAATTTACAAATACTCTTTGAACTTTAGTGTGTATATTTTAAATATAACAGAATTCTGAAGCAGCAGTTCTAATAATAGGAGAATGCTCAACGAAACGAAGAGAATCATCAACGTTCAATCTTCCTAGATTTTAAAGATTACAGCTTTTGCCAATAATTCATAGAAACTAGTATCGTAGACAAATAAATAATCAATGAAATTTAATGTAAATAGCATTTGTAATTTTTTTTTAAATATCATTTTTTAATTTATTAGAAACTTAAGAGCATGCACAGCTTACTAATAATTTATTAGAAAATTAAATTAATTTCTAATAAATTAATATTTATCAGAAAATTAAAATTAGCAACTGCATAAACTGCTCTTAAGGTTCCCATAGTTATTTGAGTTCATCTAAAAGATAATTGTTAAAATTTATACCGTTTCAATAACTATAAACATTTAAATATGATTTATATACTTATTATGATAAAATGATAGTTATATAAAAAAATTAATGATAAATAAATTTAATTATCGGATTATTGGAAAACAAACATTTTTTTTTCCAAATGATTTTAAGACAAATCTTTTTTAGAATTTATACCTTCACTTTCTATAATAAAATTTTTCCTTTTGCATTATTGGATCTCACTATTTGGAATTTTTTAAGCATAAAGTATTTCGAATCTAAACATAGAATAATTGGAACAATGCATTTATATGAAAATGCGTTCGATAACTTCTATCCGTATACCTGGAAACAGTGTTTGTTCTGAACTCATAGTTTATTCTGAAATCGTAAATGATTATCAATTCATAAATATGTATGCTGCACTAAATGGTCCCCTTTTTAAAAATTACAATACTTATTTTTAAATTGCAGTTTGATTTATATATATACTATATTTGCGTTACACTCTGAGGTTACAAAATATAGAATGAAATGCATTCATTTCAAGAATAGCAGATTATGTCATTTCCCTTGTAAATTTAAATTATCGATAATAAAATATTTTCATTGGCTTCGCGACTTTTGCTTGGCTTCTGATTTTTAAGACTTTTACTTGGTGCCTCCCAATTTCGTTTTATTATAATACTGCCGCTTTATTCTAAGCTTAATTTTCACTTTGGATTTAAACGTAACTGGACAACGCATGTTTAGAATGTTTTATATAATGAATGACATAAAATAATTTATTTTATAATAAATATCTGCTTTATTTTCTAAGTTTATACTTCTAATAACAAAATGCATGAATGTATTTTTCTTATGGTTTCTGAGTAAAATATTATTTCCTATAAAAATTTTTATACTAAATATTTTGATGTTTCTTTTAATAATAAAAAATATTATTTATCATTTTCTGTAATTTATTAAAAATAAAAAAAAAATACTTTTTTATTTGTGATGCATAAATAACAATTTTTGCAAACTGTTTTTGTAATCGGATTGTTAAATTTGGAACTTGAAGTAAAAATCCCTTTTTTTTTGTAGTAAATACACAAAAAGTACATTGTTTTATGAATTGCAGTAAGTGCATAAAAGGAAAACTAAAAATTCTGTATAATTTTAGTTATAGGAATTTTTGCGCAGTGAAAGCAGAGAAATGTGGAGAAAGAGTATATTTTTATTTAATCAATAATAGATTTTGAAAAATATAATTCAATTAATATTTTCCAAAAATAATCATTAATCATATTTTAATTTTTACTCCATTAAATATTTATTTTCAGAATTCTGTTGTCTTTCATGTAAAATAAATGGTCAAAGGTTATGAAACAAAATAGCAAATATTTGCAATTCCATACAAAATAATGATTAAAAAGATGTATCATTTTCGTACAGATATCATATAATACTTGCAGTAATTTTCAAATCCTCTTTTATTCACAATCTAACTTTTACTATTATGAGGTAATTTTGCTGACCTTTACTTTTACAAATTCATTTTTTAAAGAAAATAAAACACCTACAGCAGCTATTAATACAGTTGCCAGTTTTTTTCAAAAGAAAGGACCATTCAGTTTCTTTGCATCAATGTGCTATTCGATCATTTGCTTGTATATATTGCTATCGTTAATTATATCTTCATTTTCTTTTCGAGGTCAAGGTGGCCTTGTGGTAAGGTCTCTGCTTTTGAGCAGTAGGTTTCAAAACGGGTCTGTTGCACTTTAAATCCGTTAGGGCCAAACGTCCTCCCTCTTGTATAGTATGATTTGAAGTGGGGGGGGGTCAGCTCAGGTGGTGTTCTCGTTGTATGGCCGTGGTTTAAAATTACGAGATCCATCTCAAAATAACCCCTAGAGTTGCTTTACAATGAGTCGTGAAATAAAACTAAAACCAACATTATTTTTCAATTCTAAATTTTTTTTAAAATTTCGCATTGTTTCATTTTTAATTTCAATAATAATATTCTAATAGTTTTTAGGACTTTTGTTCTCATCGAATAATATCCGATTTTTTTGAATAAATGTGTAAATTCCACTTTTGCAATAAATTTCAATGACTCATTGGCAAAGCTGTTCAAAACTTCTATGAATCCTCACGAAGGTGTACTATTTTTCTGATTAAACAAGAAATAACTTTAAAAGGAAACTACCAAAGAAAATTCTATCATTAAATTTCTTCATCATAATTTTAATGTTCATATTTATCATGTCTAATTGAATCACTCCGTTTTGCATTTCTCTGTGAGTCTTTCATTATATAGCCATAAACACAAAAATCCTCGACATAAGTGTCCTTTATTCATTCGTTTGTTAACAAACAAGTCATGTATGTTCTACTTTTTGTCAGCAATCAGTTTCATTTTTTCATCAGTCTATCGGTATGTAGAAAAGCACCATTTTAAATATTTTCTTTACCTTTCAATTACTTTAGTATAACAGAATATGAAATTTCAAAATAAATTTGATAAAACTTTCTGGTGTAGAATTAAAAATCATATAAAAGATAATAGAAATACACAAGACTGCTTCTATAGTAAAATATTCATAATTTCTTTAAAAAAGAAATAAACGTATTACCGACTACAAAATTTATATACATCACTTTGGTCTATTTTAAAGGATTATAATGTCGATCAAATATAAAACCACACTTAGCAGCAATAATTTAAATTCAGAAGACAGTGTAATTTTAGTCACGTTTCAGATGAATGAAGTCTACTTCAAAAATTTAATTTTCGTCTGATAGTTTGATTTGAATGTCATTTTTCTTTTACCGAACAGGGGTAGTTTATTTCAATCAAACTTTCAAATGCAGGTTGTCAAATTCTCTTATTTCAGTGGATACAAATTCAATTCTGAAACATTTTGGAAGGAAACTGTTGCTGCATTTATATTCTTGTGAAGTATTTCCAAATTGAGTTCGTTCTCCATTCTTTTAAAGCTAAAAAAGATGAAATTCACTTCCTATTTGCCCTTAACGAAAGCTCTGTTTTCTAACTCTTTTGACATTCGTGGTTCATTTAAAATGTTGAAAGTCATATGGATTATTGGATTTTGGCCACAAATAGACAGTTGGAAATAGAAATTTTAAAGGGAGACTAAGGATCTATTTGAATTGTATGTCTGTAAGTAAGACGCTAAATGTTCTACAATGAAAATAATCCATGCCTGTTATATTTCAAGGGTAAAAATTAATTACAAGGTTCAAAAGAAAATTGAAATCTCTTTTTCAATTGCAGTGGTTTATGACTTAAATACGTTTATCAAAATATAGGCTGTTATCAAGAATATATCAAAATTTTTTTTGACACAATGAATTTTGATGATTTATATGAAAAAAAAATTATTATCTACTGCAAAAAACAAATGACACCAGGAGTTCTAATGCTGCTTTCCCTTACCTTTTTTTTCCTTTGACCGATATTTTTCATATCATTCATACGAATAAATTTATTATGAAGTCTTGGAGACTAAAGACACCAAATATCAATTCATATGTATTTATAGTTCGTAGATTAATTTAATAGCGTGTTCACCAAAATTATCATTGCGCGTATCGGTACTTTTTTGTATTGAATTTACTTTGTTTAAGACAGCATTTTTCAAAAATATCAATTTAGCTGAATAATTCAAATGAACAATGATTGTTACGATTTTGAATTTTATATGCTACACCCAAATGAAAAAGGAGCTTTTTCACTAGTGCTGTTAAACCTTGTGGTAAAAGTTTTGGATTTTTCTGGGATTTAATAATTCCGCATTCTAATAATATTGGTAAAAGAGGCACAAAAAAGTACTAGCTCAAATTAGTAAAAAAATTGGCAATAATTTGATTTTTAACTTTAGAAGGTATTATGAGAGAATTGTAAATTTTATGCCATAGCTTGGGAAAGAATTTTTACACATTAAATTTGATATAAAACATTTTAAAAGAATGAAAATATTGAAAGAAATTTAAAAGATAAAAAAGAGCTTTTTAAATTGTTTAGATAGATTTCTTTTAAACATATTTGATTGAAATGACTTAAGATTTAAAATATATTACTAGCTTTCATTAAAGTATTATAGAATTACTAATAAAACACTTTGTGATAATGACTGTGTTTAGTTTTGCAAATTGGTGTGACAATTTTTAAAACAATTTTGCCCTCATATTACAGATAATCTGAAAATATGATACATTAATTACCGATTTGTTTATCCTGAATTTAATTTTCTTATTCAATTTATAAATATTTTCAAGCATTTCTTGTATATTTTTTCTAAGAAATTTCAATTCTTTGTTAAATACGCTTTATAATGTAGCTGATACAACTTATGTTTGTAAATAAAGTCATCATAACATTATTATTTGTATAAATGCTTTCTATTTATGTCCAAAGATATTTTTACTTTATATTAATCATTGCTAATATACTAGTAATAAAACATTAGTGCCATTTATTGAATTCATTTATTTCTAGTTTATTTTTAGTTAGGTGGCATGACAATTAATACCATAAAAATAAATTTCACGTATGTCAATTTCTTATGTTTGTAATGTTAATTAAAATTCACTTTAATTTCTGAGAGCTTGCTATGTTTCAATATAATACTCGCGTAAGATCAATTTAAGCTCTGAAATGCATATCCAGTGTTCCATAAAATATTTTTTATTAGCAACTGTTAAGTGCATTTCGCTCATTTCCAGGATTAAAACTTGAAGTTATTTCACTGGAAATTATTTCAGACAAATGTTTCCTCTGCTCCAATTAACTGCATTAAGAAAGAAATATTGAGCAAAAACGGAAGTAAAACACGCTTTCGGAAGATGAAGTACGTTTCTAATGAAGGTTTAAGATAAGTTTTATCTTCTTCTACGTTAAATGAGACAAACGAAGGTATTATTGTTATCAGTACATGGATATAATGATGTTAATTCATTCTACTAAGTTGGTATTATTCCTTTAATTTATCGTTGATTAAATAAGAAGTATTGAACTGATTATAATTTATTTAGAACAATGTTATTACTTTTAATTTACGAATTTCAAGAAACCTGAGAAATTGTCTTTTTAATACTGCAAATTATAAGAATAGTATTTTTATTTAGATTTTTGTAGTAATGAAATTATGAATGCACTTTTTATTCATGAAGGAAAGTTTAAATTTATTATAAATTTACATTTTATTTATAAATATAACGTTCTTTCAATTACACTTTTCTAAATATCTGTATTAATATGCATGAAAACTTAGAAACTATAACAAATTTATGAGTGAAGATATATGAAGCAAGACAGGGACAAATTAACTATTTTAAACGTTGGTTAAATAAAGAGAAGGGGTTCTGATTCTTGTCGAGCATATATAGTGTGTAAATTCAAATGTTAATAAAACCAAATATGTCCATACCTATACAGGCTGTATGAAATAGTAATATAATAATTAACTTAATTCTAAAACCCGATATAAAATATAATGGAACATTGAAATGATAGTAATTTTTTAATACTTTATATTTCTTCCTTGTTATTATGCTTGATGATAATGAGGGAATAATTTCTATGTTTACAAAGACAGCTGTCAAAATTGATCCGGAATATGTTCTTACTTCAAAAATAGATATTTAACAATAACAACAAATGCCTCATTTGTTACGCAAGTGATTTTTTTCTAACTTGGCTGCGCAGTATCGTAATTTTTCATATATTGTTAAATGTATTGAACAAAATATATATTCGTTGAGACCTTTGAATTTGTCCTAAACCTTGCGCATAAGCCACGGAAAGAATATTTGTGCTTCAATTACTACATATAAGGTTAGTAATAAGCCATATTATTAATGGAATCTTGTCTACAACTCAATGTCATAAAGCCTGAAAAAAAAAAGAATTTGCTAACATTCCATCGAGTTTAAATTTTATTCACTGTAACGTGGCACAAATAATATTTTATTTGTCAGGGTTTAAGCTATTAACAGTATGAGCAAAGCTTTTTACAACTATATTTTCTGCAATAATTGCTTTAATTTATTATTATTATTATTTACAAGTATAACAAGACAAGGCATGAATTCTATTATGGAAACATTTAAAAACAGTTTTACTTTTTTGAAAGATAAACGTAAATTATTGAATTATAATTTTTTTCATTTCTTCTAATAATATTAATTCCAATATCTTTATACAACTAAAAAGTACAAATTAATAATCCTGCGTTTTCAAAAATGTAGCCTCGTTTGATTTTTCAAATAAATATTTTATATATACCAAGACATTATTTATGTTTTCTTCAGTAACATTTTAATGGTAAAAACAACGAATGAAAAGTAAAACCACTAGCACATCTAACAAAAAGAACATATATACAAAGAATTTAGGTGCATATCGAATTGTGCCAGCTGCTCTAAGTTAACAAATATCAAAGAAAATCTGAAAATATTTCTATTTTGAGAACTGCGCAAATTCATCCTAAAAACCGCAACTATTCTGCCAAGTTGAGTTGAAAAGGTCTGAATATCGAAAGCAAATATTGAAAAGAAAATGTTCTAAATAAAAGTTTATAGGAAAACCTCAACGGGGCTTCTACAGCATTAGGGCGCTCCAGGAGGTATATAGGGCAACATTATTTCCGCATGTGGTATAAAAATTCTTCCTGTTGCAGCATATTGTGCCTCACGAGTCTTATATTTCTTAATGCACCCACTCAGGGGAAAATGTTTCTTTCGAAACGCTAGAATTGCTGATGAAAATGGATATTAATGGGATGTAAAAAAAGGAGAAAAGTGCACCGGGTTGTTACAGAGAAAAGTCTGGATCATTTTTTGTCGAATGTTTCCGAATTTTCAAGCTTCCAGAAGTAAAACGAATTCTTTAGTTGGTAGAAACTTTTTGCCAATTTATTCGGTAGGAAACTTTGCAAATATATTAACCAATATAAAGATAGGATTCTTTTTAAATCATGTAATTTAAAAAGGAACTTTGCAAATACAACAAAAGGATTTTAAATATTTTTTTTTTCTCTTTTATGAGAATTCGGATATAAAGTGCATTAAAATTAATATAGATCCCGATTAAGGACACAATGAAGTTTGAAATACGCAAAAAACGGACAAAAACGTGGAATTTTATTTTTATCGTTAGTAATAACTAAAATAGTACTATAAATTGTACTGTTCAGTAAAGTAAATATTTAAAGGGTTAAGAGGAAAAAAATTACATCTTAATGACTTTTCTCAGAATAATATTGTAATTAGATTCAAACATATTTGGAACTTTCTGGTGTCTTACTTAAAAAAAATGAAATAAAATTGATAATAGAGATTTCGGCTGAACCTTAAAATAAAATAGGTTATGCATTTTATGTTTTGTTTTTTAACTAGTTAAAAGTCAATATCAGTTCAGGAAAACATAAAATTCCAATGAAATTTCAGCAAATGTGCATAAAAATATTTCTAATAAAATTAGTATTTAATTAGAATTACAAAACCATACGTAGTTTTCTTCTTAATAAATTTACATTGTGTAACAAGAAAAAGCACTCAAAATAATAAACATTAAATCTCATGAAATGTTTTGAACTTTTTAAAATTAAAACATCTTTTAAATATTTTAAAAATAATCCGTTTCGTTGCAAATGATTTCTTAAAGAAATTTGACGAATTTTTTAACACTTATGCATGTAAAAATTCATAAATCTAACTGAATATTTCCCAAAAGTCTCTAAAAAAGTTCATTGTATCCATAAGACAAAAGTTGTATTAATATCAAAAAAATTAATCTTTTCAAAATATGAATTTGCATTATTTCCTTTCAAATAGTGCTTACCTGCAATAAAGTGGTACTCAGGAATATCTGAATATAAATGTAACTGTATATTATGCGTCACTCAAATAACTTGTTATAAATGACCATTGAAATTATTACTGTTGATATGTAACTAAAATATCAGTGTTATTGATTATTAGTAACGATAATTACAACATAATATTTTTTTTCTTCATAACGCAAATTCTACTTTGATATGTATTATTAATTTTATTGATAATTGTATCAGATTCCTTATACAGATAAATAAAAATATAATTTACCATCTAACTTTCTGAAAAGAAAAGAAAAATCTATTTTTTTTCACTGCAACGTATTGACTTACATCTTTACAATATTTTCAAAATTATTATACAAGCTATTATATATCAATTATATAATTATGCATCTGTATAATCTTCTCAGAATGATGCTCCTTTTTTTCTAATAATTATTTCTATTTAATATCCAGATTATGAAATTTGTGAATCTAAATATTTATTAATGCATTACCGAATTTAAATTTCATTTAATTTTGAGTAGTACAATAATAAGCAATACATGAATATTTCTTAAATTATTTTATATATATTTCTAGATTTTACTTATTTTTTAATTACTGCTCAGTATTGGCTAAATTTATGTGTTTGTAATTATAGCATACCCTCTGTTTACTAAGCAAATTTGATTTAACTTTTTGGCGATTTCAAATGGAATTTCGGATTCTGTATTAGATTGTATTCTAATTTAATGGAATTTAATTCATATATCCACCAAAATATGGTAAATAATATTTTTTTATTTTATTAATAAAAATCTATATTTCTTAAAAACTTATCTAAGGAATTTTATTTATATTTTAAAACATCTAAAATGGAACCCACATCTGCATATCTATACTTGAATATAATATAAAATAAAGCTCAATGTGTGTGTGTGTGTGTGTGTGTGTGTCGGAGCTCTACAGGCCAGGCCGTTGGATTTACAGCTACCAAATTTGGTGCATGTATACCTTGGAGGTTGGGAATGTGTACCTCCGAGTCCGTTTTTCGGATTTTTAATTAGAATTTCAATTAAATAAGAATTAAGCGAAATTTTGATGTTTTTCCGCTATAACTTCCGAAAATATTATTGCACAAACATGATCATGAAACAATATCAGTGTTTTAACATGTAACTTAATTTTCTATTTTTAACGAATTTTTAAAGGAATATTTTAATTATATTTTCAGCAATATATTTCGGACAAAACAAAATTTAATCTGCATGAGCACGTTTAGGGGGAAAAATTAAGCTAATATTTGGAAACTTTCTGCGACAATTTCCGAAAATATTACAGTAGAAAACTGTTTTTTAAATCTTTTTAAAAATGACTTTTTTCATTCATAACAATGTTTTAACCTATAAATTAAGTTCATATTTTTAATGATTTTTTTAAAAAAAAAATATTGTAACTGTATATTTTAATAATTAATTTCACACAAAATGAAAGTAGAATTTACCTGTTAGAACGTATTAATAGTGTACCAGTGCTTTGCCGTCACTTTCACAAAAACTCAAACAGAATGATTAAATTAACACTTATTGCAAATTAAACCGAGGAAACTGAGATGTTCAGCACATGCTGAAA
>JAPMOQ010008021.1:2501320-2516311 GCA_026543055.1 Argiope trifasciata | reverse complement strand
ATATATAATATATCCAAGCACATATTCTTTAATATTAGCATATTGATAAATTAGGATATTTTAATATAATTAACAAAAGATAATATTGCTATGAAATTGGCTAAGCTATAACTTTTCTAATATTAATTATTATAAATCAAATATAAATTAATATAAATTAAATATAAATAAATATAAATTAATTAAATATATGAAATAATTTATACATTTCTTTTATATCACCCACAAACATATGTATGTGTATATATATATATATTTCAATATTCCTGGTGTTCAAAATATTATAACACATGGATCATATTAGACATATCGATATAGCTTAGGTAAGAGTCCGAAATAGCTAGACATATAAGGGGAGATATAATTTTTTAATTATTTGTGTTACAATACTTAAAAGTTTTGAAATTAAAATTGTGTGTTACATGATAGTAAAGTAACAAACAACGATGGTAAAATAATATATTAGTATGCATCAAACAGAAATTGTGAGAAGAAAAAATCCCTGATCTCCGGCCTATTTTACTATATATTTCATATCCACTAACTTCTATTGAAATTCATTGTATCATTTTTAAACAAAATAAAATCAAAATATTTGATTAAGCAACAAAATTTTTAACAACTACGACAACAAAAGGTTTATGAGTCCATCTTAGGTTATTTTGAAAATTTTGATTAATAAAAGATTTATGTCCTTAGTTATGCACATGTTGTAGCATTCTTATTTTTAGCAACCAGTGAGACAGATACTAACATGAAGAGTGAAAATAAAATTTATCAAATAAATAAATTTAATATTGGATAGTGAAAATAAATCCTAAAATATTTTTGATAAAATTACCAATATCTGAAATTTTCATTTTATGATCTTTGCAGATTTTATAACCCATGTTCAAATATGTATTACAAAGAAATAGACTTTATGTATAATCTGTATTAGAGAGGACAAAACGAGAGCATAAATAAGCATAAATTAGATATTTATGGATCCAATTATCATGTATTTAAAGTACAACAGAGGCCATTTAAAAGAATAGAGCTTCAGAGTAAACAGTCTGTTGGTAATTTTAAAATGCCTTCAGAAACTTGCCCACCATCTCTGGGGGGATCGAATCAGCCTATCTGGTCATTAAGGTTTCGCAATTGCATCTCTGTAATCATCTCTTTTAACAATATGTGAAAACTTATTGATCATAACGTTCAAATGAAATTAACATTAAAGTATCAAACTTTGTGCTTTCAAAAATCTAAAAAAGCCAATGACAATATTTAGCATTTATAATAATTATAGATAAAAATGATGCATATGTTTTTTAAAGATCTAACATTTCTATAGTTTTTGAATTCCATGCTAAAATTAAGAAGCTTCCAATTGATAATAGCTAATTTTTAAAACAAATAAAAAATGGGATTCTCAAAATTAAATTACTTAAAATGCTATTATAGCGATATATTTGGTTCAAAAATTTCGATACTTGTCATTCAGTAGTTGTTTTTTTTTCACTCTAAAAACGGAAGCAACAACCATGGCAACCAAGAAAAAATAAATTTCTTTGCTTCTTATTTTATCAAGAAGCTAAACCAATAAATTTCAGTTATGTATCATTTTATTAAAGTTGAAAAAAATATTATTTCAATATAAAGTTATATCTGCAGGATAGTAAGCTTTCATTTAAGGCTATTCATTGTTATTTCCATCAGTTCGATGATTAAAAAGACCTCGTGTCGCCAATTATTCTGCGAGTATTTCTGTAGAAAACTTATAATTATTTTTAGAAACTTATTGCCTAAGAAATGGTTCAAATTACTTGCTGAGCGAATTACTTTGAACATAAAAAATTTACAGGTTTCGAAAATTGTTATTAAGGTATTTTCAAGAAACGTTTGTGCAAAAGGGCTTGAAACACACCTAAAGGTTAATTTCGTATATAATAAAAATCTAATTGGCGCAAAAGACCAACTTCCATTTCAGTAAATGCATTTTTCTGAAAATGATGTCCTAATATTCTTGAAGCTTATACCCATTGGAATCATTAATGCTCTAAAAATAAGTTTAAGATATAAAAAGGAAATGGAAATAAAGATTTATTCTCCGTTTCTATCCCATTACATTACGGAAATATTTCATTGGAAAACTCTTTAACTCGTTATCATCATTATCAGGAAGCATTTGTAGGAAATTCCAATGGATTTACTTATAAATGTCTTTGATTTGGAATGAAGAGATTTTGATATTTTTTATTTTTTTCTATGTATTGATATTTAAAACATTACTCTATTTTTGTTGAGTTTTAAGAATATTGTCAAGTGACATTCAAGTTTCCCAAGAAATAATTAATATCAAATTATATTTAAAAGAAATTAGTAAAATTGTGAAATAGAGTATTTTGAACACATTCATATTACAATATTTTAAACAAAAACTTGATAACTTAATTTACTTTTAAAGATACTCATAATTTTAACTTATAATGTTAAATATGTTTACGACCTAATTTAACTTTATATATATATATATATTGGCAATTGATACAATGGTTTTTGTTATGAACAATAGTAGAGATACCGTTGCTGAAATGAAATATATATATATAATGCTATAGAATCATATATGTATATTCATTTCAATTAAGAAAAAAACCCGATCGTCATGTAATTTTGTATTTACTTAAAACCTCACTAGATATACGGTTATGATTTCTTCCCTATATTATTTTCTTCATTTAAAATATTTAAAGTGTACTTCTGTAGAACACTTAAGATGTTAGAAAAGCTGAGTTTCCTGTATTGAAAATATCTGAAATTCTTGACATATGTAGGAACACATACAATATTGCTACCTTATTTGTTTCTAAAAACAATCTGGTATGAAGTATATGTGATTAAATATATTATTTTCCATTTAATCTATTGGAAATGATTAAATAAAAAAATGATTCTGCTATATGATTAAGACACATGTAGGAATGAATTCAATGTATTACACACTTTAAAATGCGATATTTATATTAACAATTTTCGACAAAGTAGTATACAAAAAATATAAATTGTGTGAAAAAAATGAAATTAAAGATTACATAAATGTAAATATATTGTCAAATAATTGTGAAAACGAGAAATAAGCATACTATTAAGAATTATTGATTAAGTTATAAAGAAGAATACTGCAAGATTATTTAGCTTTAAAAGAATAAAAATAGTAATTATGTTTGCTCGAAAGAAATATTTAACGTCGAATACGTTGTGAGCCAATTATGTAAAGAACTGATTGTCACCTCTTCTGCGTATTTTCGAAAAATCTTTTTATGAAACACGATATCTAGAGAATAATTTCCTAACAATTGTTTTTTTTTTTTAATAAATAGAGTCTTTTCGTAATAGAATCCAAATTTTACAAACTTTCTCTGGAGTAGATTTTTGTTTTTGCATTGTTAGGAAAATTCAGTATTCAATTAAAATTAAACTTGTGTCTCAATATATCAATGAGGAAATATAAAATCTCAACAGTGTCTGGCGATTTCATACCGGATTATATTTGTGTCTAATAATGGGCATCCTTTTCTTAGCAATCAGATCTGGAAAATCAGAGCTATATCTTTTATTTTATTCATTTTTTTAAAATGGAAATTGGAATTCTTTTTTTTTTTTTTTGTGCCGTAATTTTTTTTTTTTCTTTTTACTTATTCTCTAAAGATAACAATGATTCTCCCAAATTCTTGAAGATGTTATTTGTTTCTTCAAGAATAATTCCTTTCAAAATCATTTTTCTTTTTTTAAATTCTTTTTTACGCTATCTTTAATTTTATTTCTATGAGTTTTTCAAAAACACGTGGACAAAAGAAGTGGAAAAGGTACAGCATTTTTCATGAGGAAAAATTTATAATTTCATTATTACAGGAAAAAAAATTAAATTCTTATTCCTTAATGAAAGTGTTAGAGTATAAAAACAAAACAAAAAAAATGAAAAAAATTTGCCATTTAAATATTCTGAGTATTTTTTTCTTGTATTAAATAAAATTACTTCATATATTTAAAAAATTGTACAAATAATATTTTAATTTTTTCATAATTAAGAAACACAGCTTATTTTTTACTCTGATTCTGGCATTTAAATATAACTTTTTGTGTGCCTAGAAAAGAAATAAAAATATCTAAGTGAATTATTAAATTAAATTCTTCCTTTTGCATATCAGAATATTAAAACAAGAATTTCAGTTTTTTTTTATCCTGCTTTAACAATACGTTTTTAGTTCTACAGTACATGTTTATTCAACAAAAATAACTGTATTTTATAGTACATAACATTTTTTAAAACTGTTCATTTAATATACCTTTAACATTAAATGAAATATGCTTTTAGCATGCTGAAATCATATTTAATATATAAAAGGCATATATTTACATATAAGCCTTAATATTCACATATGCAAAGGCCTTTATATGTATGCTTTTTATAAGTCAAGATTTTAATATGCATGGTTAACTACATTTATCAATGAGCCTTTTCTCTAATTATATATTCGCTTACATATCAAAATTGTTTATATGCATAGAAAAATAGAGGAAAAAACGAAGCTTTGAATGTTTTAAAATCTCAATTACTAATTTTCATTGCTTAGATTGATAATGTTTCAAATTGATGTTTTTGTTTAAGAATACACTGCAAAATTTAAAATTTAAAAGCAAAAATACATCTTTTTCCTTTCTATCTTTTACTCTAATACTGTATAATTATAATAATTTTCTGTATAAAGCACATACATGTATTTCTACTTTTAACGGCATGAATTGAAACAAATGCGACAATCGATGTTTTTAATAGCGTGATTTAGAATCATCCAAACATTTATAAGTGCGACCATTCTTATAATTATTTATTTAATACTAGCCACCTTTGGCGACCAGCTGGTTCGCCATGAGTAATGGGTTCTAAAACTTTGAATTAAATCACATATTCATTAGCCTTGAAGTAACTCCGGGCATTGATTGACCTGAAATTCATATTTTCTTTAAGATGATGGACTAAAAGCTCTAAAAGAACGCGTTTTCCTAATAATATTCTTTAATTTTATAAATCAGTCAGTTTTAATGATTGATTTAGAAGACTGATTGATATAGCAACTTTTATTTAAAATATTAATAAAAAATATTTTGTAAAATATGACTCACAGAACAAAGTATGAAGAAATCTAAAACTCATTATTCATAAATGCATTGTTTGACTCAAACTACATAATGCAATTATTTACTTCATTTAGATCAAATTAATAGTATTAAACAATATATATGCCTATTAATAATATTTTACAAATTGGCAATTGGAAAGGAATTTGAATGCATATCCTGTATAAATTAAATCATGTATAAATAAAGATAATTTATTCAATTAATAATTTAGATATTGCAAACGATCAAAGAATCCTTGGTTTTGCATTTATTTTTTAGAAAATATCACATTTTATATTTCTTTTATTTTATCCAGTCATGTGCTAAAAAATGCATTTCTTTAGATTTATTTTGCGATGATAGTTTTTTTTTATTCGAACTTCCCGCATTCTTTTATTTTATCCATTCACGTGCTAAAAACATGTTTAAAATATTTCTTTAAAAATGTGTTAAAAATAGAAGTTTATGAAATAAATTAAAAATACTGATACCATTAGAAAGCTAATTTTATTATCTTTAAATTGATATAAAACTCATGTTACTGCAATAATATTTTCGAAAATTATAGCCGAAAAACGTCAAAATTTCGCTTAAATTTTAATTAATTCTAATTCTAACTAAAAATTCGAAAAAAGGACTCCGATGTGCACATTCCTGACCTCCATGGTATACATGTACCAAATTTGGTAGCTGTAGGTCCAACGGTCTCGCCTGTAGAGCGCCAACACACACACACAGACACAAGTACACACATTGAGCTTTATTATAAGTATAGATAAAAACGATGAAACTCAATTTGTTTGTTGCTCTCCCTTGACAGTGAAAGAAGTAACAACACACAATTTTGGAAATTTTCTAGATTTATGTAGTAAAAATAAAATACTAATTACACGAAGATTAAACGCGTGTACATGCAGATTAAAAAAATAATGCTTATGCAATAAATTATCCTATTACTTGAACTCCAAGTATCTGGACCACTTTGTGATAAAACAAATGTACAAAAACCAAAATAATTTCGAATTAAGTAAGAAAATAATCCGAAATAAATGGCTTTAACTGATATGTCCAAGGACCTAAACTTTCGTACTGTGGTTAAATATGCTAAAATGTAATACAAAAATAGCATTTTCATTTCTTTAAGCCTATTGTTTAGAAGCAAATAGTTTTTTCATTAAAGTATTCGTTTTCTCAATTATCCAACTATGAAGATATGATCTAATATAAATTAATAAGGATTATTTTTTCTATGAGTATTATTTTCTATGTGTATGGTTTTTTTTATATGAGTATTAGCATCATCTACAACGATTTATGTATTTGTCAGTAATTAGTAGAAACATTTTTTCTCTAGTATTTTATAATTTTTCGTCGAACCGAAATTCATTTATTATATATATCGATCAGTTTAAGGGGATAGTAGACTTTGAAATAATAAAAAATGGGCAGAAACTTACAATTTTATTTTTATCGTTTCATCATTCAAATATATGTTTATATTCTATATGTTATAAAATAGTGTTATATATGTTATAAAATAGTGTTATAAAATGCATTTTTCAACATAATAAATATTTGAAGAGTTAAGAGGAAATTGTACATCTTAATGACTTTTGTCACATTGATATATCAATTATATTTAAATATTTTTGACATGTTCCAGGTATTAACCTTTGATGAAATGAAACGAAATTGTTAATAAAGTTTTCGGTCATTCTTAGAAAATGGGGTATGCATTTTGTCTCGAATTTTTTTAGGTAACTAAAAGTCAGTTTTAGTTTCGGAAAACCAAACATTCTAATGAAAATTTAGTATATATGTATTATTTTTTCTAAATAATTAACATTTAATTAAAATAATAAAACCATACGCAATTTGTCTCCAAATTAATATACATTTGTTAATAAAAATAATAGAAAAAAATAGCCGCCAGGAATATTTTTAACGTTTCAAAATGTTTTTTAAAGAAATTTGATGTATTTACATTTTGATACATATCTATTAAAAGTTAATACCCCTACTGAAAAATTTCAAAAAGGGTTTAATCCCATTATCCTCTTAAAGTATACTCTAACTTGAAGTTTCCATAATATTTATCCATTAGATATCCATTTTTCTGACAAATTTTTCAGCTACAGCGAAAGAAGAATATGTATAATATAATTAAATTATTATTAGTGTCTGAATTGATACTGTTATTTTAAATAGCTTATATATGGCTTGAAACATTTTCAGGACTAAATATTTTACAATATGTAAATAAAAATAACAACTATCATATCTGCTGATGCATTTGTCATAACAAATAATATAACCCATTTTTATATCTCTATATAAAGGATTATTACCGAACGAACCATGTGATGATAAAATTTCATTTCTTGACTATCACAAATAGAATAGTCTGACCTGCCCTGAGGCACAAGGAAAACTTGAAATGGCTGAACCTCCGCAATAACTTTTGAGAAAACTAAGACTGAATTTAAAGGACCATCACTTGCCAAGATACAACCCTTAACTGTAGGAGGCACGTCCCAATATTGGCATGGAGTAGTGACTCCCATACCATTTTTGGACCCATCTGGGTGGAATGAACCAACTTTCTTACCGTGCTCATATGGGTGGGGTGGACCAATCACCATATCAAAAGCTTCTCATCCCTATGCCTGAGATGCCCCTTAGTAAGATTGATTTCTTGATAAGATAGAAAGGGATGAAAAAAATGTATGATCAAAAATGCAAAGTTAAAGAGATTATAACACAAAGTGTATGATTCCCAACAACAATCTTTAAATATTTTATTCTTAAGATCATTCGAGCTTAGTAAATTCCGAATACAGAAATGGTTGAGTTTCTCTTTCAAAGATAAGAAAAAATTCTCTATTTCTTTTCTCAAAACTTGCAATAGCAACCTTTGTTCTTGAAAGACTTGATACACAAAAGAAAACCCTTTTTAGATGTTATGCTTGGAAATCTTCTGAGTGTTCTTTTAATGTAACCTTCCCTTTCGATATTATCTTTAATGAATAAAGTATGCTTTTTCTGCATTCAATCAATCACATTTAATGACAGAGGGAAAAATTACTTAGTAATATCTAGGCGTTTCAAGCACTTGCCGAGGTTTCGTTGAATATTAGTTTGGACGTTTTCAGTTTTGATAGGGTTGACAATTCCTTATTAATCAGTTGGATTATAAGAAAACAACATATTATTAATGAGGTCCATTAATTAATTTATACCTTATTGCAATCACTGTCTTTTTTAGTTTGTAAAGACTAACCAGTTGCATGCGCAATTTGTGATTTCTGAGTGTTTGAGGCATTGATTGTGACACGAATTTAGTTTCTAGATACCATAATAAATTATATTTCAGTAATCACTTATAATTATCCATAAAATATAGTTTAAAATCTCGACTTACCAGTATTTATATTATAATAGTGAAAATAAACTAAAGAACTGTATAATTGAACTGAACTGTTCTAATTGTTTCTTTGAAATTTTTAAAATCTTAGAAGTAAAAAAGTAATGTCACATTGGACTTTTTAAAAATGCAATTTTAATTACAAATGATTAGTGCATTATTGTAAAATAATTCAAATTTCTTGCTATTGTATTTTGTTAACTATTCCATATATATCAGAAGAATTACATTCCATAAATAATACGAATTTTATAATATTTATTTAAAAAAATAAAGCACTTGAATCCTTTTCCATAACAGAATTTATTTACTTTTTATGAAGCTAATTAAGGACTTAAGAGTCGTTCTTTTTTTCTAACTTCATAAAAATTTATTTCTGGCATAAAAATGGTCATCGAACCAAAAAAAAATCAAAACTTTGTGTCATAATTAATCAAAATGTATTTTTTAGGTATTAGTTGAATGGAAATAACAATTTATTATTCTTTTCAGATTTTTTTATTGAATGGCCTATTATCAACTACCGCTTTTCGAGGATTTTTACGATAATAACATTTTTTCAGCAGGTTTTCATTGTAATAAATAAAAACATTTTACTCATTTTTTGTTCATATTTCTTGTACTCTAATTGGGCATTGTGATATTATTGTATTTTCTGTTGGAAATGTTATTGTTAAATGAAAGATTGATTTCGTTGTTGAAATTTAATTGGGTTACACGAAAAAAAAATTACCGACGAAGGGCAAAAATGGTATTTCTAATAATTCCAATTTTTTATAAATGATATTTTATTTTGAACACTTCATATTTTCCTTCCGGGTATTAAATGATTTTCAGCATTTATTTTCTTTAATCCCCCAATTATCTACTAATAACTATAATTTTTTTACATCTTTATAAAAGAACAATTTTGTAAAACCTTAATCCTTACCATCTTGATTTTCTAATTAATAAACTAAGAACAAAAACTAATAACTAAATAGCAAGCGATTTAAAGTAATTTTTAAAAAATTTTGAAATAAAGAGTTCTTAAAAAGTTAGATATTATTAGTGCCTATTACTGAAGATAAAACAATTTTCCGAAGATAAAAAAATAAGTAAGAGAATTATATTCAGGATTTTTTATTTTGAGATTGATGCTTTAATTGTATGATTAATTATTATCATTTTAGAAAAAAAAATCAAAAAAAAGCCTTGCCAATAAATTTTAAATTAATTTTTTTCGAACAAAATATAGTCCTATATTTTCAAAAATGAAAGTAAAATCCTCATTGTCTTTTTTCTCAAATCAGTTCTAAAGTATAAATTATATGATTACAAGGGGTGTTTACATGAAAATATACAAAAAATACACTATGGGTATAATTGAAGACTTTATTCAAAGTATTTATCATACGCCTAAGCACAACGATCCTATTGAATAACAAGCCGAATGATTCCTTGTTCCCAGAGTTCCTGCACCGGTGATGAAACCCAGTTCTTCACAGGGACCTTCAGTTCATCGTCTGAGTTGAAGCGCTTCCCTTTGAGATGTTTTTTCAAGGGACCAAACACATGAAAATCGGACAGCGATATGTCATAGCTGTAGGCCAGATGGTCGAGCTTCTACCATTTGTAATTGGCCAGTTAAGCGTGTGTGACCTTGAAGAGGTTAGGACGAATGTTATCATGGAAAAGAACCAACCCTCCATGAACAGCCTTGGTATTTTGTTCTTGATAAACCTACATAGTCTCCGGTGTGTATCACTATACATATTGAACTTAATGGTCCTTCTATGCTCGAGGAATTCAACAAGTAGCGGTCCTTTGACAGCGAACTCAAGGACGCTATGAAGGGCTGGGTCCCGTCACTGCCACATGAATTATGAGAATAAAAAATCCTTCGTCCCATTAATCATTCAAACCATTGTGCTCATGCCTATGATGTATGAATAAAATTTTTATTCGTGTTCACAGTGTGGTCCCATACCTTTTCATTTGAACACCCCTAGTATATTATATTATTTTAATCCGCTGTAGTCATTGTTGGCTAAGCAGTGGCAAGCTTTTCTTGTAATATTAGAATTTTGAAAAAATATCTCTACTGCGAATGTTATTCTGAGATGAAATTGTAATGTAAGCATTGTACTTAATTTTTATCTTGGAACAAATATTCTAATTTTATATTTCGGACACCTAAATAAAGTATAATTTTCAAATAAAAGAATGTTCACTGACATTACATAAAATCGAACTTCCCATATTTGTATCAGTTTATTATACCTTTTTGCTTCAAAATATTCCATACTTAAAGAGATTTTGTTCTTTCTTCTTCTCTACAAGATTCTAGATCTGTTTCTTATTAAATAAAAACCTTTGTGGTGATGTTTCAATTAATATATTTAAAGCTATGATAAAGTTTTTTCAGATTTCTACCGTAAATATAATTATGAAGGTTTTTCTTTCTTTTTATCCTCCTCTGTTTTCTCTTAATTGGGAAATCAATGTTATTGTCTATTTAAAACTTCAATTATTACGGTTATTGTGACTTATAGCACTTTCCCCCAACGAGCTGGCAGTTATCTGTCAGCGATTTAAGCTGAGTAAGCGTCTTTTCTGTTGCACTAACTAGGGCAAAGAGTACTACTAGCGTACAGTATGCGTCATTTTCGTTTATACAAACCCTTTTTGCAGAGAAGGAAGCACATTGACACACCTCATAGATAGAACATAGAAGAATAACCATGCTTGAACACAGCAACCCCAGATCATGGGGAAGATACCCCCCCCCAAGTCAGGACGCAGATTCTTCAAAACTGATGGCTTGAAAGAGAAACACTATTTTTCAATGCTTCTTTACAAATAAACTAATTTTTTTGGAACGTTTTCTTTGGGATTTAAAATTTAAATATTTGTATTGACCCTTTAACCAATCTTCAAAGAAAAAAAAAACGCTGTTTGGAAAAAAAATAATTGCATCATTCTTTTAGCACTTCGTTAAAACATAATATTACGTTCACAGTCTTTTCTTGCTTTTTATTTATCTTGAAGTCCTTTGGTGCTAAAATTAAGCAAATTGGAACTTCAAGTAAACAATGTCCTTATTTGCATCAAATTTCCCTAGTTGTTTTTTTACAAGTGATTTAGTTTTTTTTTCCCCACGTATTTTTTATCACCAACTACTTTTATCAATTAAAACGATAATAATGGAAAAAGGAAAAGAAACAGTTTTGCTGGCATTAGAAGTTGTGGAGAAGTTTGGAACATTAAGATACAAGAAGAAAAAGAGAGAAGACCAAATTGCATATATTTTAGTTTGGTTCGTTGAAAAAAATCTCCTGGATCCGGAACCACCTCATTTATATTAATGATATCCGTCCTGTTTGAAAAGAAAGAAATAATCCCGAATAAAGCTTTTATTATGACATTCTAACAAAGTTAAGAAGCATTAGAGATAAAAACTTTTAAAGTTTCTGGTGCATTGAACTTCTTAAACTATGCTAAAAAGTTTTGGATAATTTGCAACAATTTTGAATATAATTACGACAAGTCTTAAAAATGATCAGAAATTATCATTCTTATTTAGTCAAACACTTGACAGTTTCTTGTTTATTAGCACAAAATGAATCTGGATTTTTTAGAAATGCATAGTTTTATTTAATACTAGCCACCTTTAGCGACCAGCTGGTTCGCCATGAGTAATGAGTTCTAAAACTTTCAATTAAATCCCATATTCATTAGCCTTGAAGTAATTCTGGGCATTCATTTGCCCGAAATTAATATTTTCTTTAAGATGATGGACTGAAAGTTCTAAAAGATCGCGTTTTCCTAATAATATTCTTTAATTTTATAAACTAGTCAGTTTTAATGATTCCATTTAGAAGGCTGATGGATGTAGCAACTTTTATTTAAAATATTAATAAAATTTTTTTTTGTAAAATATGGCTCACAGAGCAAAGTATGAGGAAATCTAAAACTCATTATTCATAAAATCATTGTTTGACTCAAACTATATAAAATATAATTATTTACTTCAATTAGATCAAGTTAATAGTATTAAACAATATATATGCCTATTAATAATATTTTACAAATTGGCCGTTGGAAAGGAATTTGAATGCATATCATGTATGAATTCAATCCTGTATAAATAAAGATAATTTATTCAATGAATGGTTTAAATATTGCAAACGATCATAGAATCCTTTGCCTTGCATTTTTTAAAGAAAATATCACATTTTATATTTATTTTATTTTATCCAGTCACGTGCTAAAAGTTGCATTTCTTCAGATTTATTTTGTGATGATAGTTTTTTTATTCGAACTTCCGGCATTCTTTTATTTTATCCAGTCACGTGCTAAAAACATGGTTAACATACCGTTAGAAAGCTAATTTTTTATTTTTAAATTGATATAAAAATCATGTTTGTGCAATAATATTTTCGGAAGTTAAAGCAGAAAAACGTCAAAATTTTAATTAATTCAAAAATTTTAATTAACTCAAATTTTAATTAAAAATTCGAAAAGAGGGCCCCGTGGTGCACATTCCCGACCTCCAAGGTATACATGTACCAAATTTGGTAGCTGTAGGTCCAACGGTCTGGCCTGTAGAGCGCCAACACACACACGTTGAACTTTATTATAAGTATAGATTTTAGTAAAGAATATCAAAATCCTGCCGGATTTTAGTTAATACTATCCATTCATCAAATCAGATTGAATTCAAACTACTGAAAATTGTTTTGAAATTTATATAAATTGGTTTTTATAACTAAGAAGTTGAAAAGATTGTGTTTTATTCTTCAAAAATTAGACAGTTTTAAAAACATTATTAGACTAAAATGAAACTTTATAGCATTGTTTGAGAAGTTCAATGCACCAAAAACATTGGAACTAAAAATATTATATCATTTTTTGTGAAAAACATTATTTAAAAACTATTTAACTACCACATCATCACAAACGTTTTATGCATCGTGTCTTACATACTATTTTAAACTGTTCGTTAAACGTTTTGAGTGAAATTTCAACGAAAATGATTTTTAAAGATATTTCTGCTAATTTTAATTTTCTAAAGAAGCAATTTTTTTCACGATTTTTTTACTATAAAGTATATGCGTACATTTATATACACATACGAATATTTATTGCTTTTAATAGTTTTTGTGTAGTGTTTTTTAATGCTGGAGTAAAAGTAAACAGGTTTTAAAGCTTTCTAAATGCAATTATATATAGATATATATATATATTTGAAAAGAAATTGTTTTTGAATATATGTATGAGAACTTACGATATGATCAGCAATCGGCAGTGGCTGTCTAAAATCGTCTGCGAGCAAAACGACAACGCCGCCTCAGATTCTGGTTCAACGTCTGGTTGCCTCATGTTCCTACAAGCTGCTGTTTAACGATTATATACTCTCTCTCGTCTCATATTTTTAACTTGCATGATACAAAAGGATACTTTAGCCGCTGTTTTTGGTCCGCTAATAATTGTGTCATAGTGAGTTCCATAATTTCTGATAAAGCGTCCTTGTACTTATCCCAAAGCTTCAGGGAATTTAATAGTCCGCAACTGCTCACTAAAATTGCAAACAAATCATCTAGCTGCTTTCATAGCCATAGCTTTATTGCTCCTCTTCGAAAGATTAAATTAGCATTTTCAGGGCATTTCGAAAAACTATCAAGTAATGACAAAAAAAATTAAGACTAACCTAAAAACAATACATTTAAAAGCATAAGAATATACGAAAAATATATAACTAAAACTAATAATAATAACTAATAATAACTAAACTAATAACTAATTAAATAACAAAAACAAACTTCTAATCTAAAAAGAATTTATTTACTTTGTATATTCGAAGTAAAACAAAACAGCATATCAAGTCCGCGATTCTTTAAAATGAAGTCAACTTTATTTCATTTATCTATGAAGATTGAAATAGATAGAACAGAACATAGTAGAACAGAACACATAATTTTTAAATTTTAAATTTAAATGAAAACATTCTTGTCAGCGATAACTCGTGCGCTTTAAATACTAGTTGGCCTAACGCAAATACTTGACTTTCCTGCGCCAGTTGGGATAACGCAATGCAGATAAGAAATATTTTATTTCCTTTATTCTGTTTTATTTTAATTTAAAAGTATTTCGGAATGAATCCGAAAAATCGATTAATTAACAACATTTGATTTTAAATACGTCAAACACTAAGAAAATGAGCACATTCGTTTGGAATAATCGGTCCAAATCATGTTAAGCCTAACCTGATTACTGTTGGGGTAAAAAAAAACCTGACGCTTTACTCATCTTTGGATGGATTTGGCCACAAATTTTTGGCGTGAAAGTTAGTTTATGTTTGATTCCTGACTATAATCTATCTTTGCTCTAAATTACATCCAATTCCGTTCAGCCGTTCT
>JAPMOQ010008021.1:2480853-2501220 GCA_026543055.1 Argiope trifasciata | reverse complement strand
GATACACACTTTTTTTAATCAGTTATTTTCTCTTATTTCTGTTTGGTTCATATAAAAGAAATTTCCGTTCCATATTATATTATATTGAATATATTCACACTATATTATATATATTCATAATATAATATAGCAATTACTTATTTTCTATATATTCAAAATTGCTTTTATTTTACGTGTTGACATTTTATCCATTTTTTTTTTCAAATTTCTAATTTTGCATTCTCAATTAAAATTTTCATCTATATTTTCATACATTAATATATCTTTTATGTTGATACAGCACTGCTGCATTGAACTGAATTAAAAGTTAATCAAGAAAAATTTTTCTCAACCAGAAAAATCACTCTTGAAATGGCTGTTTTATTCAAATCCTCCAATTTACGGCTGCGATTTATCGCGACCATTTCCATAATTTTTGAATAAATTTTCCTTGGAGCATCTCCGAAATATAAAGTTTGAGCATAAATGCCATGTTCAGAACAGCGCATGCATTAACATTATAATGGATTGCATAGTTGAATAATGATTATTTATTTTAAGGATGTTAATATTCTTAACTATTTCTTTGAATTCTTTTATATAGAATATAAAATATCACACTGCAAATAAGTGAAATACAATTATTTTTAAATATTTAATAGTTTATGAGATCCACTAATCTTACTTATGAATCTGGTCATCTGAAATATACAAGTTGTCCATTTATATAAAATATTTCATCCAATGTTAATACATTCTAAAGCAAATTATATAGAATTTAGTATATAAAATATTGTATAAGCTCTAAATCATCCAATTTTTTTTATATTCATTCTCATAAAATATGTTCTCATTATATTTTTTAATGAAATTGTCTTTCATTTCAAATTTTATTTGTTTCCAAAAACTATGATTAAACTGTTAAAATGTTTAAGGAAAAGTGTTTCTTTTAATTTTAATTAAAGTGCTGGATGGTTTTTTAAAAACATATTGCATTTTTTCTCAGTGCTTTATTTTTACATATTTGGAAGTTAACTATTTTAAGACTTCGTATTTTAACTTTTATATTAAAATAATCTGAAATGTCTCTGAAGAATTATTCAGTGTGTTTGAATTTGTGATAGAAAGTATATCAAATTACGTTTTGCTGGTTATTAAAACTTTTAGAAATGGTTTCAAATCATCTATATTACGTTCTTTAAATCGTTTGTATCAAATTAGAAAACTGTACCAAAATTGTAAAATGGTTTGTACCAAATTAGAGTATTCACATATGTTATAACAGCCTCTATTTTAAGAAACAGTAGTATTCCATAATTTCGCCAGTTATTTAAATGAATACTTCTCATAAGATGTAAAAGATAATATTGGACTTGGAATATAATAATTTAAAACATCACTTGATTTCTATAAATTATGATTCAAAATACTATTACTTTTACAAACGGCAGTTTATTTTAAGTTATGCAAATGATGTTCAAATGTAAAGGTACGAAACGTCAGTGTGGGTATAAATGAAGACTTTATGAACCATGCCATGGACCAGGTCTCGGCATAACGCTCCCATTGATTAACGAGTCGCAGAATTCCTTATACACAGAATTCCTATAGTCATGACTTTCACAATGTCTTTGAATATGCTATCCAAGTTGAAGGGCTTCCATTTCAAATGTTTTATCAGTTGAAAAAACACGTGATAATCGCTGATCAACATATCCTGACTACGGGGTGGATTGTTGAGTTATTACCACTTGAGATTGGCCAATTCCGCGTGTTTGACCCTGGAGAGGTGTGGATGGGCGTTATAATAGAGCAGACCACACCCTACGCGAGTAGCCCCGATCTTTTGTTCTTGATGGATCTGTGTAGTCTTCGGAGTGCTTTACAATACACATCGGAGTTCATGGTTCCTTGTTGCTCCAGGAATTTAACAAGTTGTGGAAATTGGAGTGTAAAATTAAGGAAACCGTGAAGGACTGGGTGTCATCAGGGTCACATAAATTCTGGAATTTTTCGCTTTGTTAATCAATGGAATCTTAGCCCTCAATTATATGACGTATACTTTGAATAAAGTTTACATTTATACCCACCTTCTCATGTTGTACCTTTTCATTTTTACACCCTTTGTAATAAACTATCTGTTTTAACTTCAGTGCAAATTCTTCTTTGGTATGTGCCCACTTATACTATTGCTTTATTGAGGTTGTAACTGCAAAATGAATTTAGTATCCACATGAAATTTCTGTCAGTTTTCAAAACTGGCTTCATTGGTAACAAAAGAAACGTCGACGGGTTTGTTTGAAGAAATTTTTTATATTAAGAGCTTTTAACAACCATGTTTATTGTTATGTTTTTAATCATCATCATAGTAAAAATGGTTTCATTCGATTTCACATTTAAATTATGAAGAATTTTAGAACGTTCAACTATATGCAATTTTTGATATTAAAAATATTAAAATAATGAAATAAATGTTTTCAGTTTATGAGCTTTCTAATTTAAATAGCATGCTTGCTTTTTACTTATTACTTAGTATTGTACACCGAAATTTAAAATTGTCTTCCTTATTAACAGTAATTCAAAATATTTATAATAATTAAATAACTATTTAAATGTATTAAAAATACTTTTTTGTATTTCAGAATTATTAAAGCTGAATACTTCCCAAACTTCAGTTTAAAAGATGTATGACGAAGATTACATCAATATAGAGGCTGAAATTGTCGAGCCAGTGGAACAGGACTTTGTTCCAGTTACACCGAATGCTTTTCAGTTGTTGAACGACACAGCACAGTTCTGCTCTACCAACTTCACCACAAATCTCACAATATGCAATGGCACGGAAATCTTGATGAAGACCGATTATTCTTCAATAGAACGTGTAGTCGCCATTGTAGTGCCAATCCTTTTTGGCATTATTGTAATTGTTGGTCTCATAGGCAATACATTGGTTGTCATTGTTGTGGCTTGCAATCCACAAATGCGATCGACAACAAATGTTCTGATTATCAATTTGGCAGTTGCGGATCTCCTCTTCATAATGTTTTGTGTGCCGTTCACGGCCTTTGATTATGCTCTTCCCTATTGGCCCTTTGGAGATATTTGGTGCAGAGTCGTTCAGTATCTTGTTATTGTATGTGCATATGCAAGCATCTACACGCTTGTTCTGATGTCTTTGGATCGCTTTCTGGCTGTGGTTCATCCCATTACATCCATGTCCATTCGCACTGTTCAGAATGCTTGCATAGCCATCGGCGTCATGTGGGCTGTCATTGTACTTGCATGCATACCGGCACTCCAGTCTCATGGTCAGATTTATTACACCTATCAAAATATAGAGTACTCCGTTTGCATGTTCTTGTCCACAGAAGGATACAACTATGCAGCGTATCAGATTTGCTTTTTCCTCTCATCTTACATCGTTCCATTGAGTCTGATATTTGTTTTGTATGTCCTGATGTTGAAACGATTGTGGTTTGGCGTTGCCCCTGGCGGCAGAGTCAGTGCAGAAAGTTTGAAATCAAAGAAGCGCGTAACCAGGATGGTGGTTATCGTTGTTGTAATATTTGCTGTTTGCTGGTGTCCCATACAAATTGTTTTGGTGCTGAAAAGTGTGAATTCTTACGGGATAACTCCGATTCGAATTGTGATTCAAATATCTGCTCACATTTTGGCTTACATGAATTCATGCGTAAACCCAATTTTGTATGCTTTTCTTTCGGATAATTTCAGAAAAGCATTCCACAAAGTAATTGCTTGCCACAAGAAGCAGTCAACACTGCCAAATCGAAATAACCAAGAAAATAGAACTGAACGGGAAACTACGCTCAACAATGGCACTTCCAAGCTAACAGGAAATAATACCTCCAATGATATTCTGTAATTTTTTTCGTTTGATTCATTCTACTTTCTTTATCAAAAAGTCCTTACTCTAATTTTTATTTAAAAACTGGATGGGACTGCATATTTTATGAACCTTGTAGAAAATTATCTACTACTATGAGTAAGAAACCTTCAGTGAATTTTGATTTTTTTTTATCTACATGCTTCAGAAATACCTGGGCAATGTTCATGATGGTGCATTTAAGGTGCTTGTGTTGCAATGACTTATTGATTCACTTTTAATGACATGATTCCAGTGGCATGAGTAGTTTTAATGGTCATTTTATTCATTTTGACTTCAAAGGGACTGTGTCTATGACAACCTAGAATTCCATAAGTTGGACACATGAAATACAGAAACGTAGGGTCTAATTGCTTCGACATAAACTTTCTTACTATTGCTCTTTAAGGAACAATAATATTACAAGCATTCAAGGAAAGCATTGACTTTGAATTCCGAAATTGACATTCTACTATACATCTGGCAACATCGTCATTTTTAATTATTCAATACAATACGTATGATTTCTCTTGTGCCGTGTGTGATTTCAGTCATTGCTGTACATGTGAATTTCATGGAATCAATGAATTTAAGTTGAAGATTATATCCTCACTTGTTAATAATGTAAATTCCGAAGTGTGTTTCTGGACTTCTGAAACAGAAGACAAAACTGAATACTTCTTTTCTTGCAGTTTTTTGTTTAAACTTTCTATATTAAAGTAGTGAAAAAGATAAAAATAAGAACGAAGGGACTTTAAACTATTTCATGAACTTAAAAGCATGTTGAAATACTGATGTTTGTTTGAATAACTGAAGTTCATTAATTTTTTAAATGCAGAATGGTTATTTATTATTGTTTATCATATAATCTTCGTTATTGAGTGAATAAATATGAGATGTCACTGCTTTTATTTTTCATATAGTACCTATGCATGTTTATCGGTCAAATACAACTGAAGCTCAAGCAAATATTACTTTAATGTTATCTATTGTGTATATCATATATACACTAGTATTTTGAATATATATTACTCATCATTTATAGTTGTGCACAAGTCACAATAATTGTATATGGTGTATTTTTGTGATTGTTGTCCTTTTTGTGATATCCAGTGCTGCATAGATATCTTATAAATATACAGTAAATATATATACATATATATCTTGTAACTACATGCCGAAATCCTTGTACATATTTTTTGTAGTCCAGCACCTTATTGTTTTTAAGTTTTTAAAAATTTTATTTGAAGATTATTTTTAAATTGGGTATGATACATAAATTATGGATATTCTGATTAAAATATGATTTTTTTGTATTGAATTTACTTTTTAACATAATATTTATGAATGACAATATTTTGATTAAATATTTTTTGTAATGTGTATTTCTTGAGAAAAGGTATATCTCGATTTTTCATATCATCAAAATATTTTATGAAACTTTGAATCAATAACGTAGGAAAAAAAAATATTGACGATATCCAGGTTTTTCTATTCAAAACAAATTTGTATTAATTGTGAAATTTTATTTTATCAACTGAAAGATCTGAATTCTGTCCAAATAAAATTACAGTGGATTGGAATTAACATAATCTTCAATTTAAATTTATATCACAATCCAAAAATAATCAAAAAAATAATGAAGTAATACACAAATTTCAAAAAAATCACATAGAATGCTCCAAAACTAAATAATATCAAATAAATAATCCCTAAAAATTATACATGCTTTAGATTATAATTTATAATCATGGCATATAAATCAATATAAAAAATTTTACATGTTTTAGATAAAAATTTATCAATTTCCTTTTTCATCCATTTCTTGTATCCTTGCAATTAGAACGCAATATTACTTTTCAATAACTGAATGAAGGTAACGTATTTAGAAAAACACTTGCAAACAGTCAATTATAAAATATCATCAATTATATGTTTATAAATACCAAAAAATTAATATTACAATCTGACCTTTTTATAGAAAACCAAAAAGTTAAACGAAGTTTCATACAAAAAAATTGTCTATGGCACATAAAAGTCAATTTTAATAATACACAATTATATAGAATAAAATCATTCATTTGAGCATTCACAATCAGTAAGAGCAGTAAATAAAATAATTTTTTAAATCATTTTATTTACTGCTCTTAAATACTTTCATGAAAATAATTAAATTAAATGCAGAAGGAAATGTTGTCAACTAACCACCATTTAAATTTAATCAGAAATATGAAAAATTGTAACAATGGTATTTAATTAATTAATTTTAACCTCATATACTATTATATAGCTAAACCTATCATTTTAATTTAATAATAATGTTTTCTAGTTTTAAATTCTTATTTACATTGCACAAATATAGAAATACGCCATTTCATTTCTAATGATTTATTACAATATATTCACACTTTCATTCAAAGATAATGTAGCACATATATCGTATAAAAGAAAATAAAGTAACTGTCTAAATGTATGAAACTTTGGCATTTGATATTGAAATATATTGTTAGATAATGTATATGGCACACATTTCCCAAAATTATATAAATATTCAGTTTTTTCATAAGTTCAGTGCTTCTCTTTCTCTCTCATTGCGGTAGTATTTGTATTCAAAGGGGCTCTTCAAATGATACTGCAATGGAGGGGATTACTGAAGTAGTGAAAAAGAATTGTGCGTAAGTGTTTGTTTTTTGTCAGATATATCATTGATGTGATGTGTACTTGTAATATGCCAAAAATAATGCTTAAGATTGTATTTCAATGGTTCTATATCTCTCTCTATATATATTTGTATCAGGTGTTTAATGTGTGTATACATATATATAATTATATGTATTGATGATTATGTTTTGAAAAATAAACAATGGTTCCCCACTTTTTTGTATGTTTTGCTGATCTAATAAAACAGAGTAGTTATACAGTTTCCCACTGAACACTGTACAGTATTTCAAAAAATTATTATGTATATGGTTTTTTTTAAAATATATTTTAAAGATGGTTATATGATAGTAAATTTGAACGTGAACACGCTTGGTTGCTCGTTTAGTATCAAAACGATATTCACATTATCGCCATATATTGCTTAGTACTTCATTTGTTACACATCTATTATCCTAACTTTGAGTGTAAATTTCTTTAAAAACATTATGTACTTTATGTAACCCAAATGGAAAATAATCCGCGGCAGTAACATTGCCATTTTTGCCATGACTTCGCTGGCGTAATTTTTATTCATTCGATTATCAAATAAGTATTTCTGCATTATTAACGCCTTCTGCTGGGCTTAAGCAGAATTAAGACGATTTAATGGCAAAAAAATGCAGAAAAAAACCCCAAGAAATTACAGCATTTATGGGAATCGAAATTTTATGCATGTAATGGCTCTTTTTTCCTTTTTTTTAAGAATCTGAAAAATAATTTTTGCATATCCAGTATTTTAACTTATTGAAGCATATAAAATATATGATGATTTCATTGCAAATAGGATATATGTTGTGGAAAATAATGCAATTCCTTTAAAAAAGAAAATTTAGTGAGAAATTTGCAATACTGCAAAACTGAGGTAATTCAAAAGAGAGATTTTCAAATTTTCAAATTTTGTAAAAAATGAATTTTTGTATAGTTTTTTAAGCTGTCATGTAAACTAGCTGAAATCTCTTTTTAATTTTCACTTCGTATTCTTTCTAAAATAGCTATTAAGAGCGATTTTTATGCTTACCATCTATATCACATTTTTAGATCTTGATCAATTGGTCTGATTTATAGAATGCCAAAACATGCATGCTCGAACTTTTTAATTATTAGTAAAAATTGAACGCTTTTGAATTATTCATTCAAAGTAATAATATATATTTTTTATATATAGCAATAACACACGATTATCATAAAGAATGTAATGTAAAGACCAAATGTAATTTACAATTTTTTTTATTTCACTATGGTGTACGAACACGAGCAAAATTGTACTGATACAGAATTCTAATACTCATTTACTACAAAAAACCTGTTTTATTGTTTTTTTAAATCAAAATCAATTGATGATAGAATCTAAAATGGAGAATTTTACAAGTAATATTTTAGACAATAAAAACTGGAATGTTTTACAGCAAAAACTGGAATGGAATTCTGAGCTACTTAATAACTTAAGTAAAGTAAAATACAAAGAGTGTACAAATATAGAGAAAAACGGTAAGTTTATTATTTACGGAATGAAAATAATTACTTCATAAGAAACTATGAATAATGAAAATGATTTGAATAAAATGCTGTTTTTTGAGAACTTTCTTATTAATTAAAAGAAATCATTTATAATTCGAGATAAGGTGCAAGGTCAATTGTATTTTTTAAATTCATATTTATTCAATTTTATTTTAAAAATATTTTTTTGCTGAAAACTTCATATTATTGGATTTATATTTCTGTTAAATCAATGTTAGGAATTTTCTTTTGCATCTCATCATTTACTTTCCTGTTATTCGTTCTTCAAAGAAATATTTATACACATAATTTATTATAAACATTTCTACAACAAATGTATATATTTTAATTAAAATTTTAATTAGGTTGAAGAACATAAGTAAATAATACAAATTTTATGCCACCATGCGTATAATAAAAGATTTAAAATGAAACGCCATAAGACGTGTTATATGTATATGGCATTAAATTTGGCATTATGACAAGTGTCAATAACAAAACTTGAAAATCCTGTCTTAGTTATTTCATCACAAAAGATTAGTTTTAATCTCTAAGACTTCATTTTAGAGATTAAAACTAGAAGTTTTTGCCTTCTAGTTTTATATAGCCAATATTAAAACCCATTTTTTAATTTTTATAGCTTTTAAAAAATCGAATTATTTAATTTTAATTCACACATAAAACTTTCAGTTTTAATAATTCCTTTCTTTATTATTGTTAAAATTATTTATTTGAATAAATTTTTCTTGTATGTAAGTATAAACAGCAAACTCAGCAATGAACATCATATTGCGCATGAAAAATAACAATAAACTATTATTAAAAGTTTTCAATTACTAGTAATCTTCTGAAAGTTTTTTGTTATTCTCACGAAATAAAAATATTCTTGTCTTGTAAGCACCATTTTATTTTCGTGCATATTTTATGCCACTTCAAGTTGATTATCGCAGATTAGGACACTTCTTTCAATACTAGCATTGGGTACCACGTCTCGAACATAGAATACCGTTATCCAACTGAACGTTAAGTTTAGTTTAGTTTAGTTATATTAACGTCCCGTTTAAAGCAACACGAGGGCTATTTTGGGACGGACCTCGTAATTTTGAACCAAGATCAGATGACGAGGACGACATCTGAATTGGCACCCCCCTCTCCACACCACACCACACCAACGGGAGGATGTTTGGTCTGACAGATTTAACGTGCAAGTGACCCCCTCACACGACGGTTTTTCGGTGGAATCGAATCTCGAACTTGAAACCCTCCAGTTCCGAAGCCGAGACTTTACCACCAGGCCACCGCGGCCCCCTGAACGTTAAGATAGAAAACGAATGAACAAAAAATTCTCACGCGACAGAAACGCCATCTATTAACGTGAACCTGAAACAGTATTAACCACTTAATAGTTAAATTATTTTATTATTCTCTAATAAAACGAAAAATACTATTTTGGATATATTTTCTAATTTTGATTTAAATAGAAATCCATCAAATGCTTGACTTACCTATGAATTCTGAGTAATTTTAATATACAATTAAAATCGTTATGAATAGTTTGTTTTTTGCTTACAGCAATCAAAATTTGGTAAATGGATGCACATATGGCAGTAGATCAAAGCAATTAAGTGGTTAAAGCACATAATGATAACATATAAATAAAAGCAATGCTCTATGGTTTTATGTTAGGAATTTTAAAGTTTAAAATAGTTAGTAATAATTATAAATTTTCTATCCCAAAAATTATAACGATATGAAAGCAAATAAATATATTAACTATTAGTTACCGATAAATTAAAAGAACGCTTATGACTAAAAAAAGGATTTTTATCCCTTGTACATTTTATTAACTCCCTTACGCTTAATTGAATTTCTTGGAAGGATTTCAATTTTTTTTTTTTCATTGAAAGGCAGCCAGCTTAATTTTGTGATAAAAAAAAGGCATGAAAACTTCTTATAAGTTGATTAAGAGAAAAAGAAAAGACATTAAAGTTTCTTATATCAATAAGAGGAACAGGGGGAAGGATATTTAAAAAATCCATTATTATAGTATTTTAATATCAGAGGTTTGCAGTTCAAGTTCATTACATTTTTTTTTTTCAATTTTATATCCGTTTTTGCAGAAAGAGCTAAAAACTATTGAAATTACTCGTGTTCATTCAGAAAAGCAATAAAGGATATAAAAATATTTATACTCTTGAAGTTTTGCAGATCTTTGTAGTTAGATCTTTACCCCAATATAACCTATTTCAAAAATTTATTCATTTGGTAATACATCATTAGAATTTCTGACGTGTTAACTATTCTTTCTACTCATCTAAGTATTTTTCTATGAAAATGAGATATTTTATGCATAGAAAATATGTAATCTACCAAATTTTTTTTCACTAAAACCACTTAAATAATTATTGTTTTTTAGTTATTACCAAAGTTATTGTATTGTATTGCAATGACATCTGTTAATATTACTTCAGAAATTACTTATAACAATTAAAACAATGAAATATAAAACTCATAAGTATACATTCTAATAATTGGCTCAACTGAAATACAATTTTTAATTTGCTATAAGCTTATGATATCATGATATAATTTTACTTGTATAGTGATACAAATTATTTGCAATGCTCCTTTTGGGCAGATTCTTCCTGGTTCTAATTTTAAAAAAAAACTATTTTGATTTTTTCAAATCTTGCATATAAATGTTTTTCTATTAGTAGATGCTCACTTATCAGATTGCTCAAAATAGTAATTATTTATTCAATTAAGAATTTGTTTAATTTAAAATACTTCAATAAAAATTTCGAAGATATATTATTCCTTCCAGTTTAAAATGTTAAAAGTGAACATTTTACTGATACCATCTCATTCAATTGTACTTAAATTGAATACAGCAATAATATTAAATGGAGATTAATGTATACTGGAGAATATTATAACTTGAATCGCTAACATCTGTTTCTTTATAAGCTACCCTTCTGTAGCAAATAGTTTAACATCTCTGAAAATTAGTATCTATCTGTTATTGTCACTCAATTTATTACCACTCAATTTATTTGACAATTTGAAATTTCTTTCTCTAACAGAAAAATTAAAGTTTTGGAAAATTTTACATCATGCTTGACAAATTAAAAAAATACTAATTAATTATCTTCTAATCATCCCAACTTATTAAGCATAATTTGATAAATAAAACTACATGTTGTTCATTAATTCAGACACGAACTCTTGACTTTTTTTGGAGTATAATTGTTTTTCATGTGTGCATATCACTTATGCTGCGGTTGATAAATACATCTTTTATCATGGATCATTGAAATACAAGAAGTTGATTAATGTGGTCTATTTTAGGCCATAATAGAGGCTTTATGGCCTAAAATAGAACATTAATATTTTAGGCCATTAAAGAGAAGAAATTGAAAATAATGAACCAGAAACGATACAAAGCTAAATGATGCTATGTGCGTTGAATAAAAAAACAATATCAATTAAAAACTGAATAAAGTCATTATTTGTTTTAATTAATTTAAATCATTAACCAATTTAAACCGGTTTGAAACAATTACTATTCTCTACTTCCAACAATTTTTATTCTAAACAACTATTTTTCTCTAATTCCCCCTCTCTAAGTATATATATACTTTTTCTAAATTATAAACTATTTAAGTTCTTAAACATATTAATTTCTATAGAATTTATGTGAAAACAATATTTTTGGAAACACTAACTGCTATTTTTTAATTTCCTTGATCATAAAATTATTTCATAATGGATTAATCTTAGAACAAGAGTCAAATCTTTCAATGTTTCTCAATTATGAATAAATGAGTGAAGTGATATTTCCCCTCTGAGGAAAAGAGAAAAAATACTTTTATCTTAACTGTTATTAAATGCAAGCGAAATTTTTTGAACATATTTTAAAAATTAAACTATTTAATCTCTTCCGAAAAATAATGACATTCCTTGAAAATAGCTGCTATGATGTCATAGTTCTACGTCAACGTTTTAAAAAAGAATTTGTTGTGAAAGAAGCATTCGTAATAATAAAGAATACTGGTAAAAGCAGGTCAATCTTTTAAAAACGCATCTGATTTTTAAAAAAGCATACATAATAATAATGTGATACTGGTAACAGCAGGTAAAAATTTTATATGATTAAAAGACGTTAGTGAATATTGCCATTAATGCTTTATTCATTGCCTACGTGATTTCAAGCTTCAGTTATTTGTTGCCTTCAATTATACAAAATTATACCTTCAATTAACCTTCTAACGAAAGCAGGATCATTTTCTCCCTTGATAATGAATTTAAAAGAATAAAGCCTTAAATACGACTTGCAGGTATATATACTCTTGTATATCTCCTTTATATTTGTGCTCATAAAGTTAAGAAATATACAGGAAGATCACGCGCTGTTATTTTTGTAATTTAATATGTTTTTAACAAAATTTCCTCTCTAAATTTATTGACATTTTTATAGTTATTTTAAACACATTTTATCTTAAAGTCTTTCATTGTTTCATTCTGGAAAAGATGGTTTATGAAGATATATCCTACGTATACGTGCATGAATCAAGTCATAAGCACTAATATGCTACAACGGATAGGTCTTCATATTTAATATATTTTTGTTTTCATAAAATTAAGGATTATAAAGAAATGTCAGTTTCTTTTTTGCATACTGTTTGAAAATAAATGTTAAAAAAGGATATAAGATTTTTTTTTCTTCATTTCTTTAAGAAATTTGATTAGAAAAAGAATTTAAATAATCGCCTGTTATAAATTTCCATTCATGCAGGTAAATTTAAAATGATTTTAATGGTAGTTTTCTCTATTTTCGTAATTTCTGAAAAAATAATTTTCAGTACTTGTTAACACAGAAATTTTCAGTTTGTACTTGGTAATGATATTAAATTAAGTACAAAACTGAAAAAAAAGTAACAAATCTAAAACATTGTTAAGCACCGATATCTGATATTCCAAGCCTAAAACTTGGAATCTCCTTAATAATTTTCGATAGATAACGAAAAAAAAATCCACACTTATATAATGTTTAAAATAATTTTTAACTATATGTTAGTGGAGGCTATATCAAATTGATTTTAGGTAATCTAAAATATTTTATACAGATTGATTGAAAATATATATTAGACTTTCTTCTACTGTACTTCAAGACAAATTGCGAAAATTATTATTTGAAAAAAAAATCCTGTCTTCAAATGAAAAATAAGTATAAAATTTACCATAGGGAGAATTTCACGTTCATAACAAAACATTTACTAAAATCAGTTAAAATAAATCTATGCGTCTTATCGGAATCGAAGAGTATTTAATCGTTTACCATAGAGAAATAGATATCATAAAAACATTTTTTTTATCTTGGTCTTTTAAAAATGCCTTATATTAAAAATGGGAAAAATAATTATGATTAAAAGTTACTATTCCGCAATAATATTAATCTTCTAGCTTTGCCAGACGATTGATGCTCAATTAATTACTAACTGTGTGGCTTAAGCGTCCTTTATATGCAACGCTGTAACAACGTATTATTATTGAAGATTATATTAGTATAACATAAACCATTTAAAATGTGTTTAATATAATGGGTTACCATATTCTATGGAGTAAATAGGCACTATTTCCTCTTCAAAAGGCAAAATATCGTCGACCTATGCAAAGCCTAAATGCATAATAATTATCGGTAATCCATTTTCGAAAATTTACATTACTGGATATTTAGAAGCCACAAAAGCGTATATTGATAATTAAATTAATCGTGGTATGAATATAGATATTACAGAACGCCGGGAAATTGACTATAAGACGGCCGTTGGGTTTAGGAGGGAATACTTAAACTGCAACACTAAACTGAGTGCCTGCTCAGAGATAATTATGATTAGATTTAGTATTTACTCAAGTTTTATTAAGTAACTGGATTATTCTTTAAGAAGAAAAAGCTGATAAATTATGATCAAAGAGTTTATAGATACTCAACCGATGTAATTTCATCGTTTTCATTGTCTTAATAGCATTAAAGAAAATATTACTAAAGTAAAACCTCTATGTAGATCAATTTTATTATTAGTACAGGCATTAATAAAGTAGCTGCTTAAGTAGTGTTTTCTTTTTTTTTTTTAATTCTTAATAAGTGGAAATAATAAATACCTGGATATATTCCCGGTTGAAATCAAGAGACAATAAAAGAAAATAAGCATGCAGAATAAATTTATATTTTCCTTAAAATTCAGTCCATTTGGCAGGTTTTTATTGATAGGATTTCAGCTATACAAAATAAATGGATGTCTCAAGGAACTGGTCACAAACATACAATCTACGAAAAATGAAAAACTATCATCTGTGCTGCCACGAATTTTGGTACAAAGGTACACTACAATGGAAGAAAAAACATAGGCACATAACAGCATGGACATTACTTTAATTAGGAATTAAGAAACAAGGTATATGAAAAAGTGTTACATTATGAATCAGATATAAAGCATTTATCTCGGGAAACGCCTGTCTAATATGTAGTGTGACCACCGTGCATTGCTATAAAGGCTTCACAACGCACTTTCATACTGTTTATGAAAAGCTTAATAAATGCTTGGGCCAACAGAGCCCATTCTTCCAAAATCTCAAATTTAACTCTTGGAGGGTATTACGAGGGGTGTTACGTTGTGCAATGGATCTTCCTAGACAATCCCAACATATTCAATAGGTTTGAGATTCGGGTCCATGAGGGCCAGTCCATACGTCGGATATCCTTTTCATCAGGAAAATCATGAATGATCGGAACTCTATGTGGACGCCCCAGGTAGCACAGTCTATTGCACTATATTGTACAATTTTTTGCGATGTAATATGATATTAAACAGAATTCCACATTATTAAACAATATTGAGAATATTACCAAGGTCACACAATATTGTACAATATTTATGCGCTACTAGGGACGCGTTATCGTCCATAAACATGAATTCTGGGTTAAAAGCACTCCGGAACAACCTCACATAGACTTAAAGGATCTCATTCTTATAGCGATGTGCATTGACAGTGCCTGCATCGAAGACGTGCAGTGGTATACAGCTGTACAAACTCATTTATGGACAATATCGAACTCCTTGCTCTTTCCTGATGAAGATTCGACGAGTGTCACTCTGAGTGGTAAATCTCGACTCTTCGCTGGAAAGACCATGCCCTTATTTTTGCTGTACCCAAGACTGATGTGTTCGACACCACAATAACTGAAATTTTCTGTTGAATGCACTTAAAGGGATGCACTCAACTTATCACCGGACATAAATGACCCTCTCTGCTAAATGTCTTTATACTGATTGTTAGGGAATTCTTATTCCAAGTCAAGGTCACGAGTAACTTAATGAGCCGTTGTCAGCCTATGACGTCTTTCGCTTAATGCCAAACAACAATTCTGTGCAGGCTTTGTTGCTCTGTGACAGCGTTGGCCGACCTTCCTGGTCACTGTAACATTTGTTTGGAGTTGTAATCTGAATACCACTTTCGGCGGCACATGTAATCATCGAGCCACATCCGCTTGAGACTGCTAGCTTCCAGCCTGCCAATGGCTCACCATCTCAAGGAATCGTCTAAACGATTATGGGAACTCACTGTTATGAGAAACATATTAATAATTTTTGTTTTAATACAATATTCACAAAATTACAGACAAAACCCACAGTTGCCTAAACTGTCTAATTTATTAGTTTATCAAAAACTAATGCTAAATAACATTTTTTCCTACATCAAAAGTTAATATCTTGTTACGAGTTATTTAAAATACATAAAATATAATGTGAAAAAACTTTACAGGCAGCCATTTAGAATTATTTTGAAAAACATTTTTTGACCTCACTTTTGGACATGAATGTATTTCCAGCATTCTATGCCTTGCCTTAACCTAGATGATTATTTAAAGTCAAGTTGCACAGTGCGAAATGAAATTTTTAGAATAAAGCATTTCAAACAGGTTATTTAGAATTATTTTATAATCCAGGATATTAATTTAAAAAAAGAGACATTGATTTTAAAGAAAATATGAATATATATAGAAATGAGAGAGGTATTACTATTTTCCAAATAATTGCTCAAACCGTCGTAGAAAATTGTAACACCAGGTATTTGGTAAAGTAAATTCATTTTCATTAAAATGAATGATATTAAATTGTCATCAAATGCAACGATTTTCTTTAATTTGGTTAGGATAAATTTGGTTTTCATAAGTCTTCCTTTTTGCAGGGAATAGTGAATTTCATCTGAGAATTTCTCATAATTTAAAAATATTTAGGCAGTTTGGCTTCGGTTTTAGTTTTTGTTACAACAAGCCTCATTTGTCTTCTATTCTATTTTCTAAATCCCTAGTTAATCACACTAAAAAATTTTAATCACCTGGGAAAGTATAAGCAATAAAATATTAATTAATACTAATACGTAATAATAGTGGAATTTTCTTAATTATTCTTCATTTAAGAGATTGAAAAAAATAAAGTTTATATTTCTCTCTTATTGATATTTTATATACCATTAAATAATATGAACTTAAATACTGAATAAAGCACAAAGTAACCTAACTTATATTTAATTACGAATTTTAACAATACATATTTTAGCCTCAAAAATAAATATACATATATATATAATTATTCTGATTTTATGTATGAAGTATCCTTTGAAATGACAGAAAATATTTTGCTGATTTATTAACTTTGGTTCAAACATCAAAAATTGAATTCAAATAAACGTTAATGATATGCGCCATATTGAGAATTTTCATTGAATTGCATCATGTTTATTGAAATGTAAATAGTTTCGTTGCATTTTAAGCATTTTCTTATATTCTAGAATTTAAAAATTAATTAAATATTTTTTCATTGTCAATATAACTAACTTTTAATATTTTCGAAAAGTAAACTTCACTAATCAGTTACCTTAACTATAATAAACATAGTCCCATTTAAACTCAGAAGTTAAAAAATATTCATGAAATTGAAATTCAAGAATGGAAGAACAGAAATGATTTTTTTAAATGTACTTTTTACAACAATAACTATATATATTTTAAGAAAAAGAAAGCAAAGAAAAAAAACTTTTCTTTAAATGTCATAGTTATGTGAGAGAAGGTTTGTCATCGCTTAAAGTTTGTGAACGCAAACTTTTGAAAGTTAGAATTAGTTTAGATAACTTCAATAATCTTTCAAACAGTTTTTATTCTCAGAAAAATTGTAGATTTTTTTTTAAGTTACGCGTTCACACAGTTTCTGAATTTATAGTAAATTAAGTAATTAAAAATACTTTCCTTCTTGTCGTAAGACTAATGGTTGCTTAAAATGAAAACTGCAATAATGAGAGCAATCCTTAAAACTAATAAGTTTTTTTTTGTTTTCTTTAAATATCTCATTTCTTGTTGAAAGGAAAAGCAGAACACATTAAAGACACCAAGGGAAGGAAGTTAAACAAAGTTACCAGCTGTGAGCAGGTGCTGCCGAGGGACTTATACTGAATAAACAATTTGCGAATAGTATCTACTCAAAACATACAACTAGAGAATACATTTAGAAATAAGTGTTTCTTTCCACAAAACAGCTAAATATGAGAACAACTTTATGTCAGTAAAAAATACTGCAACTGATTGTAGCAAATTTAATTATTGCGGTAGCATTTCAAGAGGATAGATATGATAAAATAGGGAAACTATTTTTAATCTCATTAGTTCATTTCATGTAACTGATGTTGTTCTTTGAAACAAAAGATTAATTCGGAGTTGCTTTGTATTAATATTTAAAAAGAAACCGTGCTTACAATGGAATAAATATAACACAGACTAAGGTATTATATTTTTATTAATACAAAATAAAATTTTAAATGCCTATAGAACAAAACTGGAAGGAAGAGTGCAATTGAATAATAAATCAATGGGATGATAAAATATTTTAAAGTAATAAATGCACTTAAAAAATACTTGCTTTATTCATTATTTATACATAATCTTTGCAATGAAATTTTCCTGTCTTAAAAGGTGGCGAATCACTCGTATGGGTAGTTTGTAATGATTCTGATTTACGCAAAAACACATTTGGGCTTTAAATAGCATTTTAAGATGTCAATTTGAATTTTCTCATATAGCCATGATTTGAAACTTTCCGATATAAAGATACGATTACATGTATACGGTTACGATTACATGTATATACGATTACATCATCATTTAAAAAGTATCCTTATCAATCAATTTCTCTTCAAAAAATATCAGATGTAATGTAGCTTGTGTAAAGGTGTTAGATGATATAATTTGAGTTATCAAATTCATTTTATGTGCTACAAAAATCTCTAAAAAAATGATAAAATTTTTTATGTGATTCGTTATTACAGTAGCCATCCAAAATATTCCATAAAAACGTTACCAGGGCGTTATATATATATATATATATATATATATATGCAGCTTTAAAGACTAAGCAATATATATACGAAAAAGTATAAATGCGCAGTTCGTTTTCCAGAGCTTTCATTTGTGTTCAAGTTATTCATGTGAACAGGTTTTTCGTGATTTATGGCTGTACGACGAGAATTAACAAACTTTGAACGTGGAATGTTAATTGGAGCTAGACGCATGGGTCATTCCATTGCGGATATCGTTAGTGAATTCAACATTCCGAGATCCACAGTATCAAGAGTGTGCCGAGAGTATGAAATTTCAGGCATCACATCCCATCATGGACAGCGCAGTGGGCGACCACCTGCACTTAACGACCGAGACCGTCGACGTCTGTGTAGAATGGTCAATGTTAATAGACACGCAAAACTTCGTCAAATAACTGCAGGAATCAATGTGGGACGTACGAGGGATGTGTCCGATAGGACTGTGCGGCGAAATTTGTCTTCCTTGGGCTATGACAGCAGAAGACCGACTCGAGTGCCTTTACTGACAGCACGACATCGCCTGCAGCGACTCTCCTGGGCTCGTGAGCATATCGACTGGTCCCTAGACCAGAGGAAAACCGTGGCGTGGTCAGATGAGTCACGATTTCAGTTGTTACGAGCTGATGGTAGAGTTCGAGTGTGGCGCAGACTCCACGAAGCCATGGACCCAAACTGTCAGCAAGGCACTGTTCAAGCTGGTGGTGGCTGCATAATGGTATGGGCTGTTTTTACATGGCATAGACTCAGTCCTCTGGTGCAACTGAACCGATCATTGACTGGTAATGGTTATGTTCAGCTGCTGGCAGATCACTTGCAGCCATTCATGGACTTCACGTACCCACACAACGATGGGATTTTTATGGATGACAATGCGCCATGTCACCGGGCCAGAACTGTTCGCGACTGGTTTGAAGAATTCATTGCAATTCCAGCGCATGTTCTGGCCACCTAGATCGCCCGATATGAATCCATTTATGGGACATCATCGAAAGGTCCGTTCATGCCCAAACTCCTGCACCATCCACACTTTCACAATTATGGACGTCTATACAGACAGCATGGCTCACTATTCCTGCAGAGGACTTCCAACGACTTGTGGACTCCATGACACGTCGAGTTGTTGCACGTCGCCGGTCAAAAGGAGGACCGACACGATATTAACAGTCATCCCATGACTTTTGTCACTTCAGTGTATATATCGCTAAGTAATATCTCATTATTTTGATATCTATTCATATTGTTTGAGTGAGACCACATATCGCCTATTGAATTAATAAGCCCTTAGACGACTGCAGCAAAATGCAGGAGCAGAAGAAATCGGGGTTCCTACATTATATCGAATTCAAAGTTAAAAAGAATATCATAGTTTAACTCAAAAAATACTTAAATAATGACTTAGAACAAAGACGGTGGATGAAAGGATCCATTGAATATTTCAATGTGTAAAACTTCTAATTCAAAATAAATTTTTAATATACTTCTTAACTTGGTATATATCTAAGACATAAAAAGTTTTAACAATCATTATGCATCTTGAAAATGAGGATTATGTTAGTTTTGAAGTGAAATCTAATTAACTTTATGGTTATGAAACTTTTTTTTCTTTTTAATCTAATAAACCATCTGATAATTTGTAAAGCAATCGACTTAAAAATTTTTACATTAATAATTTTTTCTTTAATAAAACTGTAGACATTTTGTATGCAATAGACATTCCCTTAAATTAACAAATCCAGCTTTTATTTTTTATTAGATACTAAAGAAATTCATTAATTTCTCTTTACCAAATTTAATAAGAGAATGTAAAAGGTGAAATTCTCTTATTAAATTCGGTAAAGAGAAATGAAATTATGATGAAAGATTGCTTCATTTGCTTC
>JAPMOQ010008021.1:2424848-2470853 GCA_026543055.1 Argiope trifasciata | reverse complement strand
AACTAGCTAAAAAGAATCGAAACCCGTAATCTCTTACCGACCACCCTGTATAGTTTTCAGTACGGTTTAATTACCTCAACAACCTAAACTCTAATTACTCGCTACCTTTTGTTAATCAAGAATTCTTCAAAGCATGTGACCATGATAATTTCAGCAGAATCTAGCCTTACCTTCGATTCAACCTAGGAACTCTGGAAGACATTTTATTGCAAACAATTCTTTATCGAATATTCTAAGTGAATATGGTAACACACATAGCGGAAGAATCTTTCTCTCTGCTTTTACTTTTTGTTCTTCCCATGTTTTAATTAACTCATGAATAACGACAGAAGCGAGTTGTTGATTTAACGTGAAAGGAAGACAATTCCACCTTTTAATAAAACTTCGGGTTCATTCTTTTGTTCTTGGCCATGCCAGCCCCTTTTGTAATGGTGAATTTCTATTTGTCTTTTAGCATTATTGGAAAATTATTCGATGGGCAGCTCTAATCTTTTGTTATAGTTATTAGTTGCATAATCCAGGTATAAATTTATCGATTAATGATTAAGTCGATATTGCCAATATATATTCAATATCTGCAAAACAGACATGCAGATTTTATTAAGAAAAAATGGTTGGAAAAGTACATATTAAAGACAAATATTATACAGCAAATAATAAACTGCATTTATGAGAATTTCTTTCGTTAAGCATTCTTTTGCACAGTATGGTCAATATTATATGATTAATCTCTATCTCCCTTTCTTTCCCCATCTCTCACTGGAAGCTTTACTGCTACAAACTTTACCATCTTTTTAACTAACTAATAGAGCTGCAAATATTATTAGAAATTCCCGGATGTGGAATAAAATAATAAAGTATATATATATGTCTCTTTTAGCAAGGCAACAACACTTTATTAATATTGACAATAACATAATGATGTCATATAGGCAGGTAGAGCATGGTCACGAATTCGATGGTCTTTTTACTACTGATTGCAGAGTTCTATATAATGTTTAAATACTGAGATTAATATGTTTTAGTTTTCTTTGAAGAAATTCAAGGGATTTTAGCTAATAATAAGATTTTGTAAGCTGTATTGTACAGATTCGAGAGCTTTTTTTATTGAACTTTTATTTGATTGTGAGAATCTTGCTAATTGTGACCTAGTATTTACCAAGAGCATCACTATTTTTTTCATTTATGTTTAATGGCACGTCACGGTTTCAATATCGACCTGAAAGACTAACTGTTGAAGGTTGCACTAATTCCACTCCCTTTTCAACTGAACACAAAATATAAAAACTTCTTTATTGAAGAAGTAAATTATCGGTTTATTTCCTGCATTTATTATATAGTGGTAATTTCCTGGGAATAAGATGTCACCACTGTACGCTCTATCGAAAATACTATCAAAATATCACGGTTAGATATTGGTTATTTCATAAGTTGATAAAAAAAAATCCTAATGATTCTTTTGCTGTTTACTTTTTTGATTTCCAAATATAAATCCTAAAGGGGGCACTTAATTATCTCTAGCAGATAAATTGATATATTCTTTTCTTCGTGTTTACCGATGACGCAGGGTAACAATTTGTAACATAATTTATACTGATTCTTTTGAGCCTAACATACAGGTATTCTAATTTCAAAACAATAAGCAGTTTTCTTCCACAGAGCAAAGGTTTTTCTATACTTTACTTCATTCTAGACCATTCCATTCGGGATCGAATGTGGATTATAAGAGCTACTGCTTTCCTACCTGATAGACAAAAACTTTTACGACTTCTATTATGTGAATGATGATGTAAGATATTAATTAAAGACTTTTTTCATTTATGCTAATTCATTTACACCAGAGGCGATGCTGGCGTAGGGGCAACATGTCTACCCCGTGATCTGAGCGTCCCGTTTCGAGCGTTCGGCCATGGTTTGTTCTTCATCTGTGAGGTGTATGAATCTGTCCACCTGTAAAAAAGGGAGTTGTACAAACGAATGAGTAAGGGTCTTCCACATATGATCTAGAAGTCTGATTTCTGCACTCGGATGCTCAAGGATCTTTACCCTCAGAAGTTACTTCACCTCCTTTCCTTGGCAACGTAGACATAACCTCATCATTTTTATGTTGTTAGACGAGTGTCCAAATTATTTATTGATACTTATTGGTACTAAATGGGTGTTATTTTTTTGCAAAGCATTTTATGTTGATTGAAAATTATATTTTTGTAAAGTTTCTTCAATATATAATCCATAATAATAATCTTGGACCACTTTTTGCTTAAAATTATGCATCGATAATCTGAATTTTCTCCAAAAAAAATACAATTTCTCTTTACCGTTTCGCTTATTAAATAATTCACACTGCCAAAATTAAATTTGATTAAAAAATTAATATTTGAACATTACAGCTGACTTTGAGCAATTTTCCAAATTATGGATAAGACAAGCGTACAAATTAAACACTTCTATTTGTTAATCAATTCAAAAATACTTCTGCTCATGAAATCAGGAAAAGAAAAATAATAAGTTCTAAAAAGTTAATATTTGAATAATATAAGCATTTATGTTAAGGTATACAGATGAAATTAAGTTTGGAATTATTTTACTCTTTTCGTTCTCTTTTTGAAGATGTAGACATTTGCAATTTCTTTTGTTAATGGTCGTCTCGACCAGGAAAAAGTAAGAATTTTTTCTCATGTGAAATAAAAGTGACAGTGTATGTAAAGCTATGACATGAATTCTTTTAAACAAATTCAATACACATTAATCTCTTTTTTAGCTTAATGTGTTAATAGAACATATACCGTCCATGAATATATGGTCATTACATAGTCAAAATTGGAATTTTGTAATTTAATTGCATGCCATAGTGTTATCCAACATTTTATCTGGGCGATCTATACAATTTCACATGAAATAGAGACAACTGAAGTAGCATTCCCTGAAGCAGCGACACTTCCACATTTAATAGCACTGAATGCTAAGTATGTACTCATGTAGAATTTCATATTCATTTTTAAAGATTCACATAAATGATGGCAAGTTTCTCAAAAATAACCATAGCTTTGGCGTGGAATAATAACTGTATTTGAATCATTGAATTTGGATTATAAATGCCAACATGTTATTAAGTATTGAAATTATCTATCTTGTATATCTTTTTTATGTGCTGTTTGTTATATGAAAGATGGCTACAAAGTATTTCAATGTTTCTAAAAATATAATCTTATTAAACTATTAAAATACGGCATATGATGGTTTCTATATAAAATTATTTGCATCAGTAAATTAATATATTTGCACTCTTGGTGGTTTGAGGAATATTGAAACGGTATTCCATTATCGTCAAGTATTGTTCAACGTTTCAGATATCATTTACAGTATCTGTGGTCTTAATCTTGAGTGCCCCACTTCCTTCAACTGGAATTGCAAATAATTTGTCCTTTATTGACAATGAATTGTAATGACTGATTTGAATTCAATAAATCAAAGAAAATAATGAATTTCCCATGATATTTCCGACATTGACGCCATGGCAATTCCAAACTAAAATTGTACACTGTCTTATTCAATGGCCCTTTTGCAATTTTTCCATATTCAGGGAATGAACTTCTGCTTGGATTTTATTCAATGGAGCTATTAGTACTAAAATAAAAATATACCAAAATATACAAAATCTGTTTTAATAATAATATTATTATGGTTTCGTCACGAATCTATTACAAAATGCAAAATATATTATATAAATGATATAAGGCGGCAAATTATATGATTTAAATGATTCAATAATAACAGTGATGAAATTTACTAGCCATATTCCTTTAGACAAATTAATAAAAAAAAACAGCATTATAGTAATTTTATTATTCTAGCCCATTTTAAGTGTCAATTTATTTTTAATTCTTTTCACAGATTAAAAGAATATCTAGATGGGTGATCCTATTTTCCAGTTTTACTTTTAACACACAAACTAATGGTTAAACAAAATACAAATATTCCCAAGAGACTTTAAACTGTCAAAGATCATTATTTCTTAATGAATACCGATGCACTCGTATTTCTTCTCTTATCCATGTAAATTATTTCTGAGCTTTAATTACTTGAAACAGAAGTAATTAAATTTGCTATTTAAGTGAAATCAATAAAGAACTAGTCGTTGTTATTTGTATTTATTTGCTTTGCAACGCAACTAAATATCATAAAATATTTTTTTTATTATCGGCAGTAATTAAAGCCCATAAAGTTAAGATGATAATAATATTTAGACGCTTAAACTATTTTAATTTAGTACATTTAAACATAGCGACTTAATCGTAGTATTAGCAAGAAAGTAGCTGTCACATGAATTAATTTTTTAAGCTAAAAATATAAAACAAGTTAAAATTGTATATGGCACTTTCTATTTGGAAATATTACTTACAAATTATTAATATTTTAATTGTTAAATGCATACATTAATTTATAAATACCTCAAAGAATTAATAACTAAGAGTGCTCAAATAATATTAAAATAAAACAAAATTAAAGCAGATTTAAATTAGTCTGAATTCTCAGTCAAAAATTTCAATTTTTCTTACTTTTTTTATGGGACTCAATAGCAAAATATAACCTGAAAGAAAAGAAAAAAAAACAATTAGAAAATATCCTAATTTGGGATTAATTAATTTATTTTTATAAATGTTTACAGAATTCCTATAAACACATGCTGCTTTGTTTTGATACCCGCATTTTTGAAAAAAAAAAATATTGGTTGTCATATCTTAACATTTTTGACAAAAAAATATGTGCCTTATCTTAACAGGCTGGCAAAAGAATATTTCTAAAAACTTTTTTTATATTTTTATCATCATCCCCATTATTGCACTTCATAACTAATCATTATTATGATTGAAGATTATTTTTAAAAAAAACAATTCTATCAGTTGGAGCATTTACTAGTGGATAAATGGATTTGTATTTCTTAAATGGCAATACATAAAAAATTATTAAATTGTTTAAAAAATTAAATTATTTCATTGTCTTTGCGAGTAAACTGCTGTAAAACTTTTGGCTCAAAATTAAAAAAAAACTAAGGAATTGATTTCTAAGGAATTGATTAAATATCAATTATAAAATCTCACTTTAAGTAATCCAATCGCATTCATGCTGAATATTAACTAGGTCATCAAGATTATGCAACATTTTTTTAAAAAGAAATTTGCTCAAAGCAATTGCTTTATCGATTATTCAGATCAGATGTTTGAGCTGTCAAACCTTAGCGCTTTTCGTACAGATTATGATACGTATTACTTTTGGAAGCAAAGTACGTTTGCATATATGATGCAGCATCAGGTCTTCATTAGGAATTCATGTATAATGCATAATTGAGAATAGATTCGTCTAGATGTCGTGGATTTCTTCCTTTTTAAGATTACGCAAAGTATCTTTTTCGACAACAAAGTGCTCAAATTTAGTCACGTATTTACATCTAGAGTTCAAATAATGTTACTGAACGAAAAACGATTTTACTAACGAATACGAGAGAAAGACGAGTGGAAATGTAACACTGATGAAATGTGTTTAATTTCTACACGTTAACTAATAAAACAACACATGACAGATGTAACTACATGAATAAGCCGTTTTTATTCATAAGATCTAGGCTATGTTCTTTTAAAAGGATCTAGTGCATTTTTAATTTCTGTCTTAAGGCATCCATGTAGTATTGGTGTGAAAGTCGGGTCAATGAGACACATCGAACTTAATTATCATCAGCATATTCTGATCAAAGCTTTATATTTCGAAATCTGTGTAAAAATTTAATCCCTGTAGTTTTGGACAGAATTGTCACATTTTGAAAATGAAACCATTAATGTAATGTCAGTCACAATGCAAAGAAATGTAAATTTCTAAATAACAGCAGTTATTATCATTTAATCTAAGAAACGATCCAACATTATTTTTTATATTTTATTTATCTAATAAAATTATGATTTTAAATACAAAAATAAAAATTATATATTAAAGTATAAACTTTTAGCATTGATGAAATATATTTTTTCTAGAAACCGCAATTAAAGGTTATTATATTTAAGGATTTTATATTTTATATTTACTCAATCAGTATGGTATGGATTGATTCAAAACTCTGAATTCATTTTGGAGAAAGAAAAATCTCTGAGGATTGGAAATGCACGTTAGAAATTTAAGCTGTCTTCGAATAATGAGCTATAAATAAGGAAAATGTCTGGTACTTTCTGCAGTAGGCCTCTGAATGTCCTTCATTTTGCAAGGATTACACAAAGGGTGTTCAAATGAAAAGATAAAAAAAAATGTCGTAACAATGTAATCGCTAACATATGTGTCTATGCCGCTATGGGAGAACATAGTGAGACACCAAGAGAAGCAATAAAAGTGTCCAGGGTAGATCAGAGCATGAGCTGATATACAGCATTCGCTGGATAGAGCTGAGGCTCTTAGTAAGAGCAATATCCAATTGATGTTGCAGTGCTTGTGAAAAGAGGATAAGGTGCACATTAACTCCACTATGTATTCTGAGACACTCCCAAGACTAGGCTGGTCCATCAAGAACAAAAGACTGGTTCTACTCTTTTAGGTGCGGTTCTGCTCCATGATAATGCGAGTCCACATGTCTCCAGTAAATGGAACACTGGTAACTTGTCAAGTGCAATTGGAAGTAGCTCGACAATCCGCTGTACAGCCCAGCCATATCTCTCTGCAATTTTTATTTGTTTGGTCTCTTGAAAAAATATCTGAAAGGTAATTACTTCAAATCGGACAGTGAACTCAAGGACTCTGTGAAGGACAGGGTCTTGATTCTGGGAACAAGGATCCTTCGGCTCATTAATAATGGGATAATTGTGCTCAGGCTTACGGTGTATTCTTTGAATAAAGTCTTCATTTATGAACACAGTGTCGTTTCATATCTTTTCATTTGAATACGAATTGTACTTAGGGTTTGATAATAAATAAGAATCATTATATGAGCTTATTTCACACATACAAAAAAAAAGTCAGAGTTTAAGGGAATAAGACCTAACTTGGACTTTTTTTACATTTAACAAAACTTATTTTTGTACGAAAAAAATCAATCTTCCAGTTTTTCAATTTCGGAAGGAAAATAATTTGGAATCAAAACAATCCGACGTTATAAAGTAACATATGAGGAATATTAAAGTTTAGCTCTTTATTCTAATTTTCAACTTCTTGCCAATAAAAACGATTGGTTAACGCTAAACATAAAATATAATAAACAAAAACATACAACAGGAAATTGCATTGCTTACCTTATGTGGTTTACGTATTGAATTTATTCAGCGTGAAACTTTCAGTCATTTCAAATAATTGAAAATAATAATTTTAGCACAAAATTTTGAATATTTTCAACAGAATGCTCCAAAACTTTACAGTTTCATTTTATTTATAGAACAATGCAGTCAATTTCAATAATATTTTTTTTTTTACATTCATTATGAATTGTAAATTCAAAAATTGGATGTATAATGAACGATGCGTTTCGATTCCATACAACTATCAAATTTTATTTAGGAATATCTAGGATATTTATCTCTAATAATACTCCATATGGTATATAGTATAAAAATTCCTCTGTGATCGACAACACCTTTCATATAATATCTAAAAACAAGATCCTGCTTATTCAGTCGGAGTATATGGCTGGTCATGAGATACTGAAATACGGGAATAAAAATATTCGTTTGAAAGGATAAAGTATATAATACAATTACAATCTGATTAAAAAACATGATGCATAAGGAAGAGACAAAGGGAGTAGAAACATGACATTACGCTTCTTTTACGTTTACGTTGCTTTTTTGTAATAAGACATCAGTTAATGATCTGAATAGGCATTCATGCTAATGTAGCTACCTAAAAACAGTAGACAATGATGCCACATAACATATAATATATTTATATTAATTTGGCAGTTAATTATTCCAATTTTTCTAAGGCGGCGAAAGCCTGGAGGTAAGGTGTAGGCTTTATAACCGGAGGATTTCGGGTTGTGAACTTATTGTACCAAAAACGTTGAATCCAACCTTACCAAATGGTCTCTTGCTGGTAGGATGTATGGAGAGAGGGACTGTTAGCTCAGACGTTGTCCTCGTCTTACCGCTGTTCAAAATTACAAGTTCTTTACTGAAATACCGTTAGTATTGCTTTCAAAAGCTACGTTGATACAATTAAACTAAACTAAAAATTTGTAGAATTTTAAACTCCACAATTAATTATTTCAATTATAAAATTATAATAGAAATTCCCTATCCAGCTAATCCCTATCCATATCCCTAATCAGCTAAATTGGAGCTCTATTTAATAAAGAATAAAACTTTTTCAAGAAAAATTGCCTGCTGATAAAAACATTTCTTTTCGGAGAAGGTAATTTTTATCCAGTAGTTTTATTATTAATATTTTTCTTGAAATCTTACAGTAATTTAAAAGCTCTAATTTCTGTTTTAACTTCGTATTTCCGTTTTCTAAACTCACATTTATTGCAAACCTCTTCCTTATCTGCCTGAATCGTCCCATCTGTGCACGCTCTCTCCTGATTGTTTGCAAAATTACCCGCATACCCACTATGAGATGATTGGATTTCTTCATACTGAATATCAACTGCGTGTTTACACTGGCGCATTGGAGCAAAAGAGATGGTAATTGCATGATATTGCATTATATTGGGAAATCATATCTCCCATGATCGATTGAGAAAATGGGACAGGGATATTTAACAGAATATTCGAGATGTTTTTGATTAATGTATTAAGATTTTTCAAAAAAATTCAACTTTAGAATACTAAAAGAGAACACAGATAGGTTTCTTTAACCTTTAGAAAAGAGATAGGTTTCTTCCACCTTTTAAGTGGAAGAAAGATAACATTTGATGAATCATATTTTTAAATAATGTATGTGGAGGAAAGAATACAAATAAAAAAAAGCTTTGTTCGTATCTGAAAAGATATGGCCATTTATAACTTATTTTTTCCGAAGGCTGAATCTGAAATATTGAATTGTGTTTAATTTATTCATTGAGAACTAATATTATGACTAATCTTCCGTGTAGATGCGCCTCAAAATGAGAATGGGATATTTGCAGCATGCTGGTTGGATCTCATCACCCTGGTGGGTACAAGTAAAAGTTGGCGTTTGGTTCCTCCCATTGACGAAGGGGCTTACTTCCTTTGGAAATGGTTATACCGTGAATCGGTGATGAATTTTAGGACTTAGAAAGACAGTTTCCACCAGATCTCTGATTGCAGCGGGTCAGTCATTCAGCTTATATTTTCTGTGTGGCTTCGTGTTGATCGGAAAGTCAGTGGTATGAGTTATGATAGAAATAGCTTTTTCAGTTTGGTTTCTATCGACAAGCAGCTTTAGAATGCTTTACATTCTGGTTAATGGAGCAGAGTTTAGTGACGGGAATAGAAAAGAATTGAATAGTTCATGTACTCTACTTTTATCAAGAAGTAAACCACTTTTTATTTAAAAAAAGCACTAATTTTTATCGTTTATTTTATCAGTTTTATTGATATAATGAACTATGTCCTTTTATTTAAAAGTATCCTCAATACTCTTACAATCGAATTCTAATTGGCAATTCTTCCTTAGAAGTTACACATTAGCAAAGGTTTAGAAACCAATCCTAGTGACTGATATGCCAAAAATAAAGACTTGGCTTATTCATCAAAAACGAATCCGATCAGTTCTAGATACATATTTCGAAATGAATATTTAAGGCACTAAATGAGAAAGCGTCTGATATTAAGTTGCCACTGCCATTTTATTACTTAAATCCACTCATTTTTTTTCTTCTGAAAATGGCTAGATATTGTTTTGTGTAAAATGTATCTAACATTTTTACATATTATGGGATCTGTATAATAATAAATTTGATGAATCTCAGCCTTTATTAGAACACTAAAAGGAAGTACCCATCTCCGTACACCTATAATGGAGCCATACAATGGAATGCAATTACTTCCTGGGGGCAACGGTATTCAGATTTACAATTTAGACACTTACGAGATACATAAAATAGATGAAGTCTCCCAGCTACGAAGTATAACTTTCAATTCACAAAGACGATTTCTAACCATTTCGCTAGCCCTAAGGCAATGCACTATTTCAAATTACCAAGACGATTTCTAACCATTTCGCTAACATTAAGGTAATATATTATATTCTTCGCATATCATATCATCAATAATCAACTGGCAGAACATATTCCAAAATAAGTAGCTTCAGACCATGGAACAAAAATGCACAACGATTCCTAGTAATGAGATTATTTGTAGATTATATACGCTTTTAATATAAACCAAATACAAAGTATACTTATATCGTAATGTGAATGAGAGGCCAGGATATAAAGAAAGGAAATAATATTAAATCAAAAATAAAAGGCATGTAAAAATATTTAAGATAACGAAATTTAGTGTCCGTATTCAACGGATAACTTATAGAAGATTTACGAGGTTAATAAGAAAGCTAAATCAATAGGTCATCTCTAGATTACAATGCTTGTACTCAATAAATGTAAGTAAAATCCCACTCTAATGATCAAATGCGGATTCGACTTTTCAATATAGCTATAATTCAGGTTACACTGACCCGAAAGTTAGCAAAGCTTGGCAGAAGAATTTATTGTCGAGGAAGCACAATAAGGAGAACAGTATCCATAAAAGCCCATATTTACTGAAATAAAACTTCATTAGCCCATTCTTGGAGCAAAAAATAATAGGTTGAATTTCAAATAAAGTTAAATTCACCAACCTTTTGAGCACAACTTTTAAAACAGATTCAAACCCCAATGTTTTAATATAAAAATTTGGCAAACAATCTTAAATTGGCTGTCAATCATATAGTCTGATATTTCTTCAATGCTCTCTTACAGACCTTTAACGTACACGTACTTATACGATTCGAGTTCACCAAATTTGCACAGTAAACACTGCCAAAAACTAATAACCTAATTTTGAAAGGTCGGTTTGAATCTAGTTTATGGGTTGTTTCTTGAGATTATGGATTGGAAGTGGAAAACAACACAAAGACTGAATCAAAAGGTTCAGATCCAAATACCTTCTGCATGGATCTGACTAATGTCTAACAAATAGGACCTTTGTTATAAATCTGGAATGCTGCTTCCCAACATGGTTGTTTCAATTACTGGAACTACAATTTTACGATCTCTTCCGTTGGAAGCTTATCGAATGTAGAATTATTGATCTTATAGTCTGGCCACCATTTGGCGACAAAATAGATATTACTAAACACTTCCATAATTTTAGAGATTCAGCCCATTGGAATGAAGTCGCCCCTTATTGGTCCAGAAATTTCAAGAAACTCCTCCGGGAACTATAAAAGACCCTTAATATCAAGTCGAAATGAATCTGGTAAAAAGTCTATGACAATTAGTTGGATCAGTCAAGCGAATTCAAGGAATGCTGAACTGAACTGTGTGCCGAGTCCTGTTGTTTAATATTGCAGTAGCATCAAGTCCTGTGTGATGTAGCCAGTGGTGTTAAAGTTTCTCGACAGTAGAATACAGCTGAAGTGATAAGACAGTGGAGAATTTCAACCGTTTAGAAATATCTTAGAGCGAAGATCTTAAGATTTCCTCTCTAAGAGCTGAATTATGTATGGTCGCTTTGTGTGCTGAGGTTGTTATGGCTACTTGTCGGCTACTGTTTGTTGTAGTGTGCTTTCCTGTCGTCTTCTCAGCTGTAAGTATTTGTCTTCTGTGTATTCGTCGTCTCCGTGTACTCATGTTAATAAAAGGCGTCGTTGTTTTCTACTAAAGGAATGTCTATTTCTGCGTTGACCATTAAATATAAAAGAGCCCCGTGATGGAATTGTTGAATCCGTAATACATTAAACGACCAAATAAAAATCCACATATTTAATACAATACATTTTTTCTATCGATATATTTTCAAGTATTTTTCTAGAATAATAGTCGTAAGTTATCATCTCCACCTTTCCTTAAAAAAATATGTTCCTAAAATTTTTACCAGGTTCAGTTTTAATGCCCACTATGGAATCAATAGTTAATTGAATTATAAAGCGAAGAATAAATTAAAATGTAATAGAACTAAGATTATTCATTTGTTATTTTAACTGGTCGTTTAAAAATAAGTTCTTCTTTAACCATCAAGATATTAATAAAAACTATGATTCACATATCTATAATTTCTAACATGCTGATTGGATTCCTGTGACAATTTAGATTTTTTATTTTTATTGAAATAATTTGGTTCATTAATACTCAAGATGCTTTTAATTATGATCAAATACTTCCTAAATTTCCTTAAAAACTCTACGAATTATCCTTTTCAAACGTGTTTCAGAAAATTAAAAAAAAAAAAACAATTCTTCCCCCCAAAATTTCTATAAGCAATTTCCAAACGTTTTAAATACCATTTTAACCTGCAAAAGATAATGTACACCTTACTTTCACAACTTTTTAGGAGTCAATATTTAACACTCGAGATGGTTTGCTTTCCATAATCCAGTTCTCTTTGTGAATTTGGAAGCAATAAAAAATTACAGTGGCATTCCGTGACAATATCCCAACTGAAGGACCTTGGTGAGTATCAATGAAAAATGATAATTCTTTCCAGAATTTTTTTAGACTCTCTTAAAACTATTTCTGGAAAAAGAAACTTGCATTACCTATATTAATAGGCTCTTAAAATTCAATAAAAATGGCTCGCATGTATTTTCGGCATGTTTTTACCGATCTATACTAAGAAAAATGCCTAGTTTAACATTTTGATCGATTTTTTGAGATGTCATTTTATAGGCAGCTCTCAAAAAGAATTTGACAAGGTATTTTCTATAAATAATACAATGAAAGAATGTTTGAGTATAGCTGGAACTTTTGAATATTTTAGAAAATTATCAATTTTGTTCATGTTACTTAACAAAAGAATATTTTATTTTCACAAGTCAAGCTATTTTGATGCAAAGATTTAATATTTTTAAGGTACATTATTCTGGATTTTACAGATATTTATTCATTGAAAGATTTTTAATATGGAACAAGTCCTAAAAGCAAAAATTAATTTGTTTTAAAAAATGAAACAGCACGATAATTGATTCCTACGTCATATTTTATTTTCAACACAGCGCGTCAATATATAATTGATTTATAAATAAATGGTTATATTAGCAAATAAAAAAAAATCTATTAATTCGGTTTAGCTTTTGGTCTAGACATTAGATTAAGTTTATGTTAAGATTTGTGTTTTTGTTTGGTGCTTTATCTTTCTTCTCCTTTAAATACTATGTAATAACTAAATTAAAGTAAGTAAAAATTCTGTCCGCTGATTTCGGTAGTAAAATCATGAAAAAGATAAAATCTATGTTTCCCAAAAAAAAACATTCTTAATTTTTTTCCCTTATTTTAAATATTAATTTCTTTCATTTTTTAGTTGGATGAGAAATTATGAACATGATATATGTTGGTTCAAAATTTAATGTTTACATAAATATATCCAAAAATAAATGCTCTGTGCTCTATAATTCGGACACACTGAAGTGAAAGCTTAAAATATGAAATATTTATCAAAAAATTTAAATAAAAATAATACTTTATTAATTTTATAAATGTGTAAAAGCTAATGGTGATTTCATTGTAAATATTATACGTGGTTTGCTCTTTTCTTTAGTTTTGTATTTAGCGTTTTAATACTACTTCAGTAAAGTGTAACAAGTGATTTTGAAACATTTGGGGTGGTCAGATAAAATAATTTTAAATTTAATTTCATTTAAATGGAGATGTAAATTAAGTAAAATATAATATTTTATGATGATCTGAATTTATGAAAAAGGGTTCTTTTTCGAAGGTGGTAATAAAATACAATTTTAGAATTCCAAATGAAAAAAAAATCAAAATATTTTTTATTTAATTATTTTTTAAAAGGAAAGTAAAGTTTTGTTCCAAACGCTTTGATAGAAATGTTTCCCAATGTTATTTTAATTCTGTAAATTAAACCTATACAGCTATTTATTATGGTAATGAAATCATAACTGGCGTGCTGCATTGCATTTCATATCATTAGGGAAACATTCTTTATTTTAAGGAACCGCAAATATACGGGGACTATCATAAAAGTTCAAAAAGACGATTCTTACTCACTGGAAACCCTGGAACAGCCAAAATACATTTTGAAACCTTTTTCTAATTATTAATAGTTAAATTTTTGATAATTTAATAATTTAATAGTTAATGCTTGTGAGTTATTACGTTTTCTTAAACTGCCAGCTTCACTATCAGTCTATAATTGTTATGTACACATATTTGTTTTACTAAACAAAAGAATTGTCGTACGTCTTCTTTTCAATAGGCATGTTTTGTTGGCATGTCGATACACATTTTATTATCCTAAGTGAGAATACTGCATAAGTTCTTTCGACACTGTATTTTGTACTTCCATTTACTGTTTTCTGTTTTAGTAAAACGAATTTGGTGTTCGGCAATCAAAAGCAATGTAAAAATGGTATTACATTTCATAATACCATTGTCATATTGTATTTACAAACAATCAAATTCTCTTATGTAATCACAAACCGGTGATAAATACTAAAGAAAAATTCTCAAAAAAAAAAACAATCTTTATTTGATATAACAAATTCATGTATAAACAATTATTTGAAGTTGTTTCAATTATAAATTCTGAGATAGTTTCTAAAATCTTCTTTAGAATTTAAAAAAAATTATTCTAGTGTTTATGTGCTTTGAATTATTAAGGGGAATAAAAATCATATTTTGTTACACGTTACTTGAAATCTGAACATCTTCTATAAGTTGCCAAGTTGTCTTTAAAGATATTAAAAATATCTTTAAAGTCACATAAAGAATTTAATTCATAATTCATTATTGAAATATTTCAAAATTCCAATCTCAGCTTTTCTCAAATTTATTTCCAGTATCCGCCATTCCATTGAAGTTGAATTTTTATTAAATAAATCACCTAAGCTATAATTATAATATTGGAATTATTCAAAAGAATGTTATAATTGAGAACACATATACAACTTTTTTAATATATAACATTTGGGGAAAATTTGTCTTCATAAAAATGGAATAAATTAGGTTAAATTTAAATTTAGGTTAAATATGTAAAAGAAACAAAATATTAGTAATAACACACTAATTCAACACATAATGTGGGAAGCATTATGTTGCTGCCTAGATAAGCTCCTTTTAAAATTGAAAAAAAAGGCTTGAAAGTAATAATAAAATACCATATAAAAAAAGAATAAAGCATTCATAAAATTGCACTTCAAAGAACCGTTTATTTCAGCCATTATCAATATTTGACGTAATATTAAATATATTTAATCAAAGATTATTATACAATCAGTCATCATTTATTACATAGGCATGCATAAAGAAAAACTAACATAAATTTCTACTTTACATGCGAGCATTCTACTTATATTGCCGTAATTTGGCTTCAATTTATCCATCTATATTTGTAATTTGTCTTCAAAGGCAATAAAATTCGCTGCATTATTTCTCTTGTTCTGTAAGAAAACGAATGTATTTCAGTTTTCAATTAAATATTCTCTTCTATATATATATTGATTTTTTTTCTTCCAGATCATGAAGAAAATGTGACAAAAGAGATCTGAAAATGCACATAACTAAAGTATTTTTTATAAGTATAAGGTATCAATTTATTTGAGATATCATTTGATAAAATTCATTATTAAAAATTCCATAAATGGATTGAAATGCAATTTGATCAGAAAAAAATTGACTTCTAAATCTAATTGCATTAAAAAATCCGTTATGTAGAGAATTTACTGAAGAAAATAAAGGTTATTACCTTTCAAATTTAATAAAACTTTAATCAAATATCACCAATTTTGATTTCAAAGAACCAAGCCTGAAGTTTATTTCATACATACTGATATATATCGAACATCAATAGATATATATTGATGAAATATTGATCAGCATATATTGATAAAACAACATACTATAAATGAATGATATTTACAGAAAATAATGAGGATTTTTTTTTCTCATCCACAATTGGTACATTTCATATTTTAATTTAAAAAAGTTATGGGGTTTTTCGAAAATAATTTTTTGGACGTGAAATGATTATTACTCTTTCTCTCAAGCAGGAATTTTTTTCCTTCGTATTGAAATTAATTACAGGAGTAATTTATTTCTTAAGTTAGATTTAAAATATAGATTCACCACATTCATTTCGTAACTGGCAAGACATTTCATTATAGATTCTAGGAATACACATTTTTCCATGGCAAAGATGGAAGACCTGAAGCTTAAAAGAATGATTCATCAAAATGTCTTCTGAAACGTATGTTGAAACAGCTGGAAATGGAAAAGGGGTTTAGTTTTCAATAAAATGACTTTCAGTTTTACCTAATTTATTTCTTATTAATCTTTCATCATCTTGTAATTTAGGTTGCTTCTGATGAAAATTAATTTTATTCTTTTTAAATTAAAATGCAGTAATATTTAGAAATTCATAATATCTTATTAAAATCTAATGCTATCTTTCAAGACTATTTACTAAAAATGATTATATCGGCTATATACGATGCTTTAGTTTTAGTTGTACTAGCGTCCTGCTTTAAAGTAACACTAAGGTTATGTTGGGATGGACCTCGTAACTTTAAACCCCGGATAAGATGACGAGGAGGACACCTGGGCTGGTACCTTCCTCTCCATTATTCTACACCACATCGAATGGACTACAGTTGACTCTGACGAATTTAACTCTCATCAGACCCATTTACACGATGGTTATTCGGTGGAATCTGGTCTCGTAACTTAAATTCTCTAGTTCCGGAGTCGAGATCTAGCCACCAGGACACAATAGTGCATCAGTTACTGTTAAAAGTTTTTCTTTGATTGACTTTGAAGTGATGCATAAAAATTTAAATTCTTTAAAATCTTGTGGCCATTTAAATAGAAATTCTTGAAACTTAGTCTTTGGAAAATCATGTAGCTATTTAATTTCTTGATTAAATGTATGCAAATTAAATTTTTATATCCTGTTATTTTTTTAAATTTCGTATTTTTGAATAGGCTATAAAATGCAACGTTTTCCTATGAGCTTAATTTACTTGTAATCGCTGATCCTTCTAACGGTATGGTCATACTATATGAAACGAAATATTGTACAACAGTTTATCATTAACAATTTATCATTTAAGTCTTGTTTATGAGTGCAGCATGCAGTTTTTCCTCATTAAAAGCAAAATTTACCTAATGCTAGAATTGCTAGATTTGACCTATATTTCTTTTAGACAGTATACAATTTGATAAATAAATATGCTATTTTTAAGTTCGAATATCGCCTGTAAATATACGCCATACTTTAAAATTAAAATGTAGCTTCTTTTACCATGAGTTACAAACACATCTTCTACAATAAATCATAAGCATAATCTATGTCATGTATCACAAAGACTTAAATACCATGAATCAATGATCCAAAATGTCAAAATTCAATGAAATGGTTATTTTCTCAAGATTTTTTTACCATATTAAGATTTGAGATGAGGAAAGGGACAAGAAATTATGTACCATAAAATTGAACAATTGTTCAAAAATTAACACTTTCCAACACCGCATTCTTTTAAAAATATATGCATACATGCAATCAAGCTAATGTACCGTAAGGCAGAGTTTCTCAATTCATCATCGATTATCTACAGAGAGTGTTTTTACAAATTCAATTTATTCCTTAGTTCAGGCCCGATGCCAATCAAACCTAACTAAGCATGAAGGTAATTAATTAGCATAGTTTTGTACAATTTAGAGCCCAACGAAGGGATTTTACAAATACCATACTAGGCATTAATGCAAATTGATCATTGACTATAAACTTCTTGTCCCAAAAAAGTGGATTTTTACCAGTTACTAAAATGAGAACTTTGAAGATTAATTCTCCTTTCTTGATTAAAGTGATAATCCACTGTTGGAATTCCATTTCTTAAAAAAATACTATTCTTTTTATGCGCAATATGACGCAAGTCGTAAAATTCTGCGCATCGATTAGGTAGTTTTCATGCGAATGTTGTAACAATCTATAGAATGAAGAAATGTCATATGTATGACAGCTAATATGTTCAAATATTCACTTCATTTTCGAATATACTTTCTAATATTGAATATTGTACCAATTGTTTGTATACTACCAAGATGATAACTTTAAGTTTGTATCAAAATGTGAATTTCTTCATCATGTTACTGATACCTCATCATCTTCATCCCTTTTCGATAAATCAAATATTCTATAGAAGTAGCTAAACCGCTCGGTAAACACACTATCACATATAATCACCTTATTACTGAAGTGTCTACCATTTTAGAAAGAAATAGAGTGTCAACAAAAAAAAATTAATTTTATGCATGATATTCAATATTTTTTAATGTATAATAAATGCAAGTTTCTTTTTTTTCTAACAAAGCTAATATTGGAACCAATAAAAGTGAACAATACTATGTATGATTCATACATTTCTTTTGTTTCCTGATGATTTTATAGATGATGCTTTGCAAGATAAATATTTACATTTGAGACATTTTCTGTATTGAAAAAAAATCACTTTCTTAAATAAAGATTTTCATCTATTCCTATTAATATAAAATTAAGCATATCTCTGCAAATTTTAAAAACTAAGATATTATCTTCTTGCAAGTAAAAAGTCTTAATGACACTTTAAAAAAACGTAATTTCAATAAACTTCTACGATTAATCCTCATAATATCCAGAGTGCTTTAACATAATTACTCTTCTTATTTAGAGAAACTTAGTAACATTAAGTATTCAAAATGTAACACTTAAGGATAATGAAAGGTTGTTTAACTTTTTTGGGGGAATATATTCAATATTTTGTATCCATTCAATTTGAGTTTTATATTTTTGTTAATGTTGTTTGTGTTAAATGTGGTTCTTTGCAATTTAATTTTGAATGCGTTTTAGTTTGTGTTAGCATTCTTTTAGCTGAGAAGTTATTTTCAGAGAGTTTTATTCTTCTGTTTTCAAGAGGGTACACTGCCGTCATTTGAAAAAAAAAATGTTGTATCTCAGTATATCTCATGGTGAAACAAGTTTTGTGTGAACTCGTATTCTGTTTTTTAAAAAATAATAACTAATAACTATACATGTAGACAATTTTTAATGATTTTTTTAACAAAAAGAGATACAAAACTAATATTTTCTTTAAATTGTTGAATTTCAAAACAATAATTAATGCTATTTATTGTTATATTTCAAAAGTTAAAAAATATTTGTCTAGTTTTTAATGTGATCTAATCAAAAAATAATTGACAAGCTTTGATTTGAATAGTTGAATTTTAAAATTCTTAAAACTAATATAAATTACTTTTAAACTATCCTAAATTATATTTCCCTGATATTTTTTTTTCATTTTTTCACTTCAAACATAATTTTCTACATATTTTCAACTTCTGTCTCTTTATGGTATTTCAACTGCATTCGTTTTAATATCGTAGAATTCTCATATTAAGAAATCTGGAGAAAATATCCATTACTTTCAATGTGGTAGCTAAGTAACGACAATTTTTAAATACATAAATATATGAAATAACGCACTACTAATAGATCACTGTGCATCACAATCTCGTAAACAAGTCAAGTACAGGGGATAAATCAACAACTGATGGAATTGCAGGGTCATTGTAGTAGCGTAATTAAGAGTCATTCCGGGTGACCCCATGTGCTCCGAGTTTGCGATTTGCTTAATTAATTAGTGTCCATTCTAATGAAACAGACAAGAACACTTAACCTTCTAATTTGGTAATAATTGATACATTAATCTTTGTTTGACATACTGTTGCGAACTTAGTGAGGATTTACACAAATTGTTCATACTGTTTCTCGCAGTAATGTTAATTAGTTAAAAAGTAAGGAGATACATAGTAAAATATGTTTTTTTCATTGAAAAATATTTTAAAATATGATTCTTAAAACTGAACGATGTGAGCTGATGCGAACTCAGTTTAAATTAAGATATTTATTACTATGTTCAAATTGCGATATTTCATTTAGAAAAGGTATAGTAATATTTCTTGTTGTCTTATTTGTTGTTGTCGGCACTTGCCACAGCCAAGACAGTCATTTAGGTCGAGTTTGTGAAACTACTACTGAGGGTGTAGGCCCATGAGCCCTTCAGGGCCAAAGCCTGACTTTTAGTACCTTTGAAGATGACACCCACTCGCTTCAACAACTCTTTTTTACAGGTTAATATATACAGGTGACCTATAATATAAAAAACAGTTAAAGATCAAATGTCTTTTATAAATCTTATTCCAGTTATTTATTACTCAAAGAGTTTTTGAGTATCTTATTCACAGACAGGAATAATGGTAGATATATGATTTTATTTATTTATTTTGACTTGGGTGAGTCTGAGACGTGTAACTGTCAAACTCTTCAATTTTTCGACAACTTCAATTATATTCTCTATACTTTGTACACAAGAGTGAGAAAATTAATGCGAAACACTATATGAAGGACTCCATTTGTATCCATGTTATAGTGTAAAACTCAGAATGCCAAAGAATAAGTGTTTGCATACCCGAAAACATTTTTTTAATATCAAGAAAACCGTTTGAATCAAAGGCTAAATGTTCTAATATTTTGAAGAGCAATTATAGAATTTAAATTGGTAACTCACAAACAAAATAATGTATAAGTGCTTGGCTCATATTGCAAAAACTTTTCTTATTACTATTTACTGCATTGTGCATAAATAATATTGTTGCTGTGATAGACAAGCCCGCTTATTGCTACAATATCAACATACAAAATAGGCTATATGAGATAAAAATGGCATTTGTTTGGAAGAGAAAATTGCAAATTATTCAGTACTTAGATACAAAAGAAGAAGGAAAACCTCTCGCTATTTGTGCATATGGAAAAAAAATCAAAGAAAATCGCATTTAGAAGGTGGACTTGTTTTCACAGATGGCCAGCAATATTGAAAACCTTTGAAATATCGAGTAAATGAGGTTATTAATGAGGGGTTAGTGTATTCTGTCGCACTCTACAAAAAAGCTCTTTCCAGTCCTTGAAGAGTTTGTGGGAAGGGTAGCCTTCCAGCAATTAGTCTGCCTAGAAACATGTCTATTAGGTTCATACTCGGAGGACACGATAGCCAATCCATTCGTATGACTCCTTCATCCATTAGGAAATCATTCACCAAATTAACCCGATGTAGGCTGTCGTCCTTTAACATGAAGTCCTCTCCAATTGCTGCAGAGTAAGTGCAATAGTCTGCAGTAAGACTGCAATAGGTCTCAGGATGTCATCCCTATAACGGTGATCAGTCAGAGGTCCATTTCGAATGATATGCGGAGACGCCAGAATAGACATAGTACTTCAGTGGATGTGCTAGTATCACTCCACCACCACCAAATCTTACAGTTTTGTGTATGAACTCAGGATTGTTTCTAGTTCCGCGTTCCCTCCAGATAAAAGTATACCTATCTATCAGGATGAACCGAAAAATAGGACATGTTAAAGAAAAAAATATTTCAGCATTCATTTTTCCTCCTATTTACATGCTTTATTCCCCATCCTCTACTAACCCGAAGCCTTACTGTTAACGGGATACATTCCACCGATCGGTGAGCATACACATCTACAATGTGAAGACGATTTAGGACAGTTTGTATTGAAAGTGCGGTGCTAGTAGCCGAGCGAATGTATTGATGAAGAACAGTGGCATTCTTTTTGGGTGTGTCCGAGTATTAGCGTTAAATAATGATCTTCATTAGACCTTTTTGCACTTCTACACTCTTGCCCTGACCTTCGGCTTGCACTTCCGTTCTCTTTAAAATGGTTCTAAATCTGGAAATCACACTTTGGAAAACTCCAATGGTTTCTGCCACTTCGGCTTGTATTTGGCTCCACTAACAGCCAATAACTCTCCAAGTTTTTAATTAGGTTCAATGACTTCATTGAGGCATCGTAATCATTGGAACAACACGCTCACTGAATGTCGATCATTCGTTTCAGATTTGTCTAACATTAAATTGAAAGTCAAATCAAATTTGCTGCCACTAAAGCATAGTATTTGACGTCCCACTCAAAATTTGCATACTACAAACTTTGAAAATAAGAAAAAAATGCATTTGTGACTCTCTTCTTCTCTTCTGTGCAAAAAAATATGCATATACTGTCATTTTATACAATACTTACAATATCCTTTAATTTTTTGAGCAGTATATTTCAGGCCTTGTCTTGGTGCCTCTAAAATAGCTCAGCATCTGTTTTCTCTAAATGAATACTTTTATACAATATTGAAACATTTTCTCCTTATGTTCAAGTTCTTTCATCGTTCGACAAAAAATAAGTAGCAAAAGTAGACTTCTTTTTACTTTATCATATTCCATTACAGCCAGGTTAAGCATATCTGACTTGAAGTTTAAAAAATCTACAAGTTACGCAAATATCTCAATTTATAAAGAATATATGTTTTTGGCATTATATATATTTTTGAGAATTCAAAACCACTTTTAAAATTCCGTATAGACACTTAAGACTGAATTTGTAGACGTATCAAATTTTGAATGACATGTATTCAGAATAATTGTGCACTTTTTGGTTCTTGAATGAATAGATGAAATTGAATGAGTTAAGATGCTTGTGAACTCGATAAATACAAAGCGTCGAGAACCAAAAAGATAAAATTTGACTCGCAAGTTTATCATCTAAACAAATTATTATCAATTGTCTTAGAGTTGACTATCTTCCGGTCTTTACATTTGTATGTATTTAAACACAAAAACTCATATCAGCAATCATTTAAATCAATGAAATTATTTATGTGATTTTGTGAAAATTACTGCAATTACGTAACAAATTTTTGTTCCTATTAATTATAAAAATAAATAAATATTTATTCCTACGATGGATTTAACGAAAATGCTAGTTTCATCCCAAAATTCTATATTTCGTAACTAATGTTTCCCAATTCCATATAAGGTATTCACGCCTTAGCACAAGAGGAAGGAAAGGAGCGTTATTGATCATGTGTCTTGAAGTATGTGAGAATGTGAGTATGACCACTCTGAAAGGTGTGTTCATGTGAAGGTGGTGCAATATAGTAGTTAATTTTAGTAACAGTGTTTTTAATAATAAAAGACTGCATCCTGTCTGGAACTTTAATTGAAGAACGCATTACAAAATGGCTTTAAATACAAAGTAAAAAAAATGTTTTGTGTATATAGAGGGACGATTGCTTCTTTAATCTTCACATAAATTGAAAATGCCGTTGACAAAAGGCTTTCTTTCTAATATTAAAATGAATCCAATCTGTGCAATTTCGTTCTGATAACAATTAAATATAATTTGATCTTTTAATAGGGAAAAATAATTGAGTAATTCTTTATAAAATGATGGAAAATATCATACAAATGTTATTTATTTTATCTTTAAAAATATTTATTATCAGATATATATTCAGACGGTTTCTACATTAAGATTTTCTGCACGTCTGGTAAAAAGTCATGTTTTTGGAATTAGCAACAAATTCTTTTTTCTTCTTCTTTTTTTTTGTTTAGTTGTGATACTATTTTTCTTTGTTTTCAGAAACAAATAAAAATGGGCTATTTTAGAAAAACAAATTATACTGTATATTAGAAAAACAAATGTTTCCCTAATATAATCATCCCATTTGTTTTAAAATTTGTTTAAATATGATTTTATTGAAGTTGAATGATATATTAAATCTCTTAAATGATTATATTTATCATTCTGAGTTTATTCAAAAGCATTATATTTAGGGATGAGGTGTATTTTTCAGTTCATGTTAATAAACGCTTGATAATATTGTCATGTATGTGTTTTTTTGCATGGAAATGCTATCATATGAAGAAATTACATTTAAAATGCATGAAAAAGAGCAAACATAATTTCAGTAATTAATTATTTTAGTCAAATAAAGGACATTGTTTAATATGCTAACATCTGTGCAAATTTCCGGAATGAATAGTAGAACTGTTTCTTCATTCCTTTATAAATGTCGAAAATGTTGCTTATATTATTTTTCTTATTACAAAACGATAAGATGCGGTGAGTTTCAATGATTCATCGTTGTTAAAAAAAATTCTGATATTTGTGTATAATAATGATAAAAATCAATTGAAAAGTTAATTATTTGGCTAAAAATGCAAAGAATACCTTGTTTAATGAAATATCAATCTTTGTTTCCAGAATAATTTTTCTACTTTACTTTGTTCCTACTTTTTTATTTTTTGGTTTTCAGTACTTACAAGATAAATATATCAAATTAATTCCACATTTCATTTTGTTTTATGATTAAAACAGCTTTTAAGCTAAATTTTCCTAGCAGTAATTGGCAAATATTTTCGTTTAGACAAAATCTTTAAACTCGCATATTTATTTATTTGAAGATATGAGTGTATTTTACCTACTATGATTTCGTTTGACAGTGGTGTTGATTTAATTTGCCTAGACAAATTTTGAATATTTACAATGGCAATAATGATTGAAGACGAATTTTTATGTCTGTAAAAACTTTATTACATTCTAACACTTCATTCAATGCATGAAATGTCAAACATATGATTTTAGAATATCCATAATCCTTTAACACAAAATACACAAATTTGTCTCAATGATTTATGAAAAATAATTCTCATTATTCCAGAGGTAAGTATCATTACAAGATGATCATACATATATTTATTTATTTCTGGTTTTGGAAAGCCATTCAGTATACTGCTAAAATTCATAAATGCTATCTAATTTCCTTCAGAATCTTAATCAATGTATCATATATTACGCTGTGATATCCTCTTTGTTTCACATTCAAATGAAAATAAATTCGATTAATTATAAATTTTTAATTGGATACTTTGATAATCACAGTTTAAAGCAATTCCTGCTACAGAGCTAGACATTTCGTGCATTCATGTTGACTCAGAATTCATTAAAGGTTTTACCTAATACAACCTGATTTGTGTGTATATATCACTCCGCTGCTCGTATTAATCAAATTCTCGGCAGGTTATCCTCTGCATTACTAAAATCCATTACTCCAAATGCATATGATCCTAATAGAATAAGGAATGTGATTGTAGACTGGTCCCATGAAAAATTTCTTAATTCCGCCTCAAGCAGAGCATAAATGTATTCAGATGAAATAACATTAAGAATTAATTAAATTGAACTACAAAAAAATTATTTCGAGTAAAATTACTAATGAAAAGTAGCTGATAAAAATGTCAATTAAAATTTAGAATTTTTTATTAAATCGTTACTGTGTTAGAAACTACTATTAAATCGTTAATTGTTTCTAAGCAGATTTTATATGTCACTGGAGCAAAAAAATATATTTTAAGACTAATTTTGTCAAATATTTTAAAAAATTATCTTAAAATATTAGAAATTCAGCATTTTATTTCCATGTTTGTATCGTTCATAATGAATTGATCCTGCGTTTATTAATATATTTGTTACCATGACTGATGCATGCGATTCATACCACTGTCAAAATAGAAATTTATTTATTTGCTCTGATTTTAATTGTAATTGGGAAGGAAATATATAATTAGAATAAATGAATCACAGGTGATTCACATGTTGAGAAAAGGGATAAAACAAGGATATATAAATTAAGTATTGACTTGATCTACTCGCATCAAATTCAATATTGACTCATAATTTTTGCTGACACACGAATGTGAGTAACATATCAGTCAACTTATTAATATATATGTTACAGTTAAAATATAAAATTCAGTAGGTAATTGGTAATTGTTTTTACTACTCAAGCTTTAAATGGGATATTATAAGTAATAATTTCTGTTAGCATGAATTATTATCATTAATAATAAATAATCTTGTTCGTCATAACACATATATTTTCTCACAACTGATATATAGACAGAAAATATGAAATAACTAATGAAATGTTAAAACAAATATTCATAAAGTTCATTTTTAATATTTTGCTTTTTTCGTAAGATATCCCCTTTGATTTTATGAGCAATGTCAGAATTCTTTTTCTGTTTGCATATCAATGAGTGAGGTTTTTTATTTCATTTTTCTGAAAATCAAATTTATACCCAAATTAATAGTAGTCGCATGAATTCTAGATTCCTAAATGCGGTGTAAAACTAAAAGATATTTCTACCTACTTGTACCGATACCTTTAGCCCTGAAATGTAGAATTAAAAACCTTTTCTGTTGTTTCTTATACCATCTTTGAAAAAAATTTATAAACTAATAGTCTAGTGCATTTAATTTTACTATCGTTATAAAAAATTTAATAATTTTAGGTTAAATTCCGATGAATTCTTAGAATTTGGCAATTTTAAATATACTTTTAATTCTTAGTTATGTGGAGGATATTTTTTATATAAAAGATGGTAATCCTTAACAAAATGCCTAATATTGTGATGAGCATTTAATGATGGTACCAAAATATTACAAAAGTTAATGAAATATGTCATTAAAATACATGGTGTTCATAGATAAATATCACAAATTTGGAGAGATATTAAAAGATAAAAATTTTGTAAAAGTACATACTTTTTTGCTAATCGGAAATCAAAAATATTAGTTGAAAGCTTAAAATCAATAGCTTAATAAATTTTTAGTTTAAGGAAAGCTTAATTTTAATAGGAGTCCATACATCCATCTTATAGCATGTTTGGTGAGACACTTGGAGGCTGCAAATATTTATAACCATGCTGGATTTCATTTTCAACTTTCAGCTATTATTTTTGATTTCCAATTAAGAACTGTTGTATTATTTTTGTTTCCTTTTACAAGCTTCATTTATAAATATTATTTATTTGGAGAAATCATGAATGACATTTCTTTTTCATCTTATGAGTAAACTTATACAGCCTTTACGACAGGTCAAGTATGCGGAATTTTCATTAGAATACAATTTTTGGAAACATTAAAAATGATTATTTTTTTATTTCCAATTTAAAACTAGGTTGTTTGATTTTTTAATAGCTCTGAAAACGGAGTTTTTATTCATGAACGCTTTGTGCTGTTGATAAATTCTTGAATATCACTTTTTTTTGTGGTCAAAATTCTGCTGCCTTATGACTTTAAGCTCAGTTATGAAATGTTTCATTAGAATACATTTTTTGAAAATATTAAAAATGATTATTTTTAATTCCCAACGAACAAATAATTTGTATCATTTGTGTTTGTCTTCTTTACACAATTCTAAAAACAGGCCATTTATAATCATTTCGTAACGTTGGTGAAGTCATGAATGATTTTCATTTTACTCGTGATCAAAATTATACCATGTTTATGACTTCAAGTTCAGGTATGCAAAAGTTTCGTTTGGATATATATTTTTTGGAAACATCGCCATTTCAGTGACATGTGAGCAGTAATTTTACTATTCTGGAATAATGCAGTAAAAATGACTGTTACTAAATATTTTATTGTAAAATAAATATTTATTACTAAAGACTAATTTCCTTGCGATTTAATTGATGACATTCGTCTTTGATGTTTCGTAGTTACAGCAAGGCAGCTGAAATTTATGTATTTATTTTTATGTAATCATAATATTTCAAAAGTGCATTTCAATATATTTATTTATTTATTTGAATCGGATATTTGTGTATTTCTTATCAAAAGAAAATTTAACCTGGAAACGTAATTGCTGCAATCGTAATATGTAAATTTAGACTACGTTTCTAACTCTGTATTCAACTATTCCCTAATAGATATTATCTTTGATTAGATCCCAATATGTTTCATGCCTCAGTTACTCCCTGCATCCCTGGAATTAATCATGTTTATTCCACAACTGCAGATCACGACACCAAGATTTATGTGTCTACCCTGGATCAGCCCTTTTCGCTGAAGTATGCTGTCAGCTAGCATAAGCGTCCAGAATTCTAGAATGTCCGGTAATAGATATGGTAAAAGGGTCAGTAGTTAAGCAGGCTACGAAGCAAATAAACTTATATATTTCTCTAAAATTGTAACATTCATTAATGACCATACATTTCTGGTTTCAAATATGTTATACGATAAATTCCATATATTCTTTGAAATAAATTTTATTAACTTAAATTTTTATTTTTGAGATACTTTTGTTTCGATAATACTTTTTTTGAAGAAACATATCCATTTATAATAAACTGCACTCATTAATTGGTTACTTATCTGCGGAAAAATGTGACGTTCAGAATAAAATATCGTTTGGAAAAAAATGCTATAAAACCCCAATTAATCACTTAACTTATTTTTAGTTTAATAGAATAGCAATAATTAATGATAATAAATCTTGAAGGAAAAGAATATAATTATTCAGAATATTACTATTGTACCCAACAGCGAAATATCTTAAAAATCAATTTAAACTCTTTTATATCCGAAATAAAATAATCCTCTTTCAGAAATTGTTAATTTCTATTCCTTTACTATATTTTTATTGATAAAAATAATATATAATATAGATCACCTAAATATTTGCTGCATATATTTTAACAATAATTTGTGCACTATTTCTGCCTTCATGCAATGTTAATTAAGTATACTAATTTTTATATCTTAAATAATGTTATAAAACATCTATGTTACAGAAATATTTAATAAAATCATTTAAATTTCTGAAAAGAGAATTTGGAAATTCTGCTTCTTTTTAATTCTGTTTGGAAATTCTGTTAAAATTCAACTCTCATACGCAGAACATATTCTACATATGTTTCAGAAAATGTTTAAAAGTTCGGAATGCAGAAGATGTCAGATTTTTTATAAATATTATAATTTAAATTTAAAATAATGCTTGAAGTTACTGAATGCTCCAAAATAAATTGGAATACAGCTGATGCAAAAACCAGTGTTAATTGAGCGATGTTTTATTAAAAGTCTATTAAAGCACTGAATTTACATGTAGAACACTCAAAACTAATGTATTTGAAGTATTACTGACGATATCTAAAATAAACAAAGGAATAGTAGAAACTGGCAAACTAATGCGAATTATCGAAATAAATTTAATTTAAATGTATTCAGCTTGATGATTATATCAATGTTTACCTCTGGTGTAGATTCTAAGAATCGATCTGACGTCATTTTATTTGATATCTCATGTTCCCAAAATCCAATGAAACTGAGACGCTTCTAGAAATTAAAAAAAAAGACCATAAGATTTTAAGCAGTTGACATAAGATTACATGCATTAAGCAGTAGATATAAGATTACATACATTCAGGCACTAGACATAAGATTACATGCATTAAGCAGTAGATATAAGATTACATACATTCAGGCACTAGACATAAGATTACATACATTAAGCTCTAGACATAATGTACATACATTAATTACTAGACGTAAGATTACATACATTAAGCAGTAGACATAAGATTCTGCAGAAAAGTCAGATAGTAATAAAAAATAAACAATTTAACATTTAGAAGAAAATCTACATATTTATTGAATTTTCTCATCTTTCAACATACTTTTTGAAGATTTTACTGAAACTTGGCATATTTTCCTAAATTTGCAACGGAACGAATGCGTACCTGATTAAACAAAAAGAATTCAACTTGATAAATTTTATCAAGATTCCCTCCATAAAGGAATACAAAGAGGATTTATTTTTTATGCGTAAAATAAAACCCTATAGATCAAATATCCAACAAAATTGAAAAATTCCAAAAGATAGTAACGGTGAAATAAAAAGATTTCAATCCAGTAAAAACCACATAGTGATTCAGAAGAAAATGCTTGTACTAAAAAAATCTCCATCCTTTATCGCGTTTCTTTCATCGTTCATCATGATATTTGCCACAATTTTAAGGGCACTTGGCTTCTCTTCTGAAATGTTCAAAGTAAATGGTAAAACGGAACGGACGTGTACCAATTCACCTTTGCGTCAAACTGTACCTGAGGGAACAAACATAATATTAAAAAAAAGACAGTAAAAGGGCTATTTATACCACTTGTAGGTGCACAGACGAAGCAAAATGGGCTTTCCCCTTTCAAAAGAACAAGATATATTCTGAATATAAAGATGGATAAATATGCATTGAAGTATTCACAAGAGCATTTCCTTTTTTATATTATTCAAATTTGAGGAGCTTTTAAACTCACTTTACTTTGATGTATTGATCTGTCTTTAAATAAATATTAAATATACATATTCAGTTAATCTTGTCACATGTTATATGCGTCTAGCAATTTGTGAAGTCTGAGTTATAAGGCTATGAATATTTTAAATGATCCTTGCAATGGTGGGATAGATTAAATCATATTTTGAGTTAAATATTTACTTCCATTAAAAGCGAGAGTGCTTTAAACTATTTAATTATATGAAATTATTTGAAATACCAGAGTTTCACTTTAATAACATTATATATTATCTGGAAGAGTCTCGCTAAAGCACGTGGAGAAATTTTAATTGAAAGCTGTTGTGGCTTGTTTATATCTCATTCATAAGATTAATTCCTTATTATCTGGATTATTATCCAGGAATTATATTTTTTATACATATTACAAAAACACAAGAGAAACGACGGTGATTTAACTTTGAAGAAAAATAAATGGACTTAAAATTTATTTGCGAAATTTTAATTCTATAACAAATATAATTTAAACAAAAACCATTACGAAACAATTCTTTAGTAATAGATTCTATATAATGATTATATATTTCTTCGACATAATAAAGAAGAATGCGAATCAGATATTCATTTCGTATTTTAAAAAATAGTCATCAGAAAAGTTTTATATTGGTTTTAAATTTTGATTTTTATAGGCTCCATTTTTTGTACTTTTTAATTGCAAATTTGTATGTATTTTGCTGTAATCAATTACATCATTATGGGTAAATCTATTAACAATAAATGGTGAGTGGCAGGCATATGCGTATGTATCTTTGTGTGTTTTCATTCTATAAACTTCATAATTTGTCTTAGGGTTAACAAGTTCTGTAAACAAGATAGTCACAATATTTTACCTGATTATAAAAAAATGGCTTTAAAAATTAATTATGATATGACATATATAGAGTTATTTTGATATATTTTAAATGAAGTTTAATAAAACCACTTTAGAAAACTTTAGTGTGATTACTCTTTGAAGAGTGCCAAGGTGTTTCAAGTTTTCGCTGAATATTGCCCAATATTTCTGTTGTTTCATAAGACACAACTTCTTTTATTGTTTGAGAATAACAATATATTTAACTGGAATTAGAAGTACATTAATATTTTTGTATACTCAAAATTGACGCTAAATATCAATGCATGATTTGAATTTAAAAAAAAAACTGAAGAACACATGGAATTTTTTCCATTTCTCCATTGGTTTGAATAGCTTGTTGAAGTTATGTATAAGATATAATATTCAGTAGTTCATGTCAATTATTGAAATAATATTTTGGCAATAATTTCAAGATGCAATGTTCAATGAATACCCTCGCATATAAGAAAATATTTTGTTAAGTCTTTCTCTTCTTGAATTTTACATTGTTTATCTACATTCGTTAAAGATTTATTATTATGCTTGACTTATGCTTTAGGTGATTACTCCCCAAAATTTTGTTAAAAAAATTAAATTTTAGGCTGATTTCAATTTTAAGGTTTGTCGCTAATCTAAAATGGCTTGCAACTTTTATTGGATATTGACAATTCTTGAAACTTTTTTTGCATAATTTTCAACAATAACTAAATTTTCAAATCAAATATTTTATTTTGTAATATTCTTCAAGTGTGAAAACTAAGGAAAATATTTATAACTTATTATATCTATAATTTATATACTGAATCAGAAGGAAAAACGTACTTTTGTGACAAACAGTGTAGCATTTTTATAATGTATTGCAAAAACAGTTATGAATCCAATTATTGTCAATAGCATGATTCATGTATATAATAACTCAAACAGATGTCTGACTATTTAATTGATTATGTTTGAGTTTTTTACTTTGGTTTTCTTATAAGAATATATTCTACTTGTAAATTGCATCAAGTAATAATTTAAAACTTTTTATACGTCGTTTTGTTACATCACGAATTTCTAAGAATGCATAAAAGTTATTTTTATACAGTACGTTTTCATTTAGGAAAGATTTTTCAAATTCTAGATTGCATTTTAAGTAAAAATCAATTGAAAATGTCAAAATCTAAAATGTCTTACAACTATTATGTGTCGTTTCCTTCAAAATTTTGTGTCAATTTATTACATAAATACCGCTTATGCATCAATTTAAAATTAAAAAGTAAATGTTATTAGTTTAATTAACCTACAAGTACTTTTCTTAGTTAAAAATATTTTAAAACATATTTGACTTTCTTAGATTAACTTTCATAGTTTGAATAATTATTCTAATTTAAATTATTTGTAGTATATTTGATTATTACAATGTTCTTTGTGAAAATAGTAGGTACACATTTTTTAAACATTATCTCTTTTGTATGTTTAAGAGAACTTATTAAAAATAAGATTGACATATAAAATTTATGATGGTTAAAATTCCTTTAACGTAATATCTTCCAAATTAAACTTATGAAAGGGCATTTGAGCCTTAATTTCTTTTTTTACTTTAGAAGCTGGATATTTGTTAGACATACGAGTCTTTGAATCTGCTATCTTCCAGGCAAGAAAACTGAAACTCAGCCATGAAGTTATTATTTTTTCAAAACTTTGAAAAGAAAATACATAGTAGAAAAGGTTTTTTCTTACGTTTGTTAGAGTCAAAAAGAATAATAAAAAACGACACAGGAAACAAAGGAAAAACACTTCAGTTACAACTTTTCATGTAACTGTCGCTAACTAGTATAATAATTTCCCATTTGATTGAATGAGTAATAGAAAGCTATGATCATTGTAATAAAACAGCAAAATAACTAGAAAAATAAATCACTTGAAAATATTCTTTATAGCTACCGGTGACACGTATAACATTGTGGTGATTTCAGTTTCTCTTAATCTTACAAGATGTGAGAATAGAAGTACCTCATTGAATTCTTATCATGAAATAAATTGAATGGTAGGTTCTGATATGATTTTGCGAAGAGTTTACTTTTTTGTTGTGGTCCAATCAATGTAATTGAACAAGGAATACTTGAGGCACAAGATAACTATGTAATATAATGGTATCTAGCGCATGTTTGAAGAAAAAATGGATAAATATTTTCGATGAAACTATAAGCAATTTAAAAATAATGAAGAAAGTACTTTTTAAAATATTAAGACTTGGGAAATATATATATATATATTAAAAGAAATCAGGGGGTTAGAAATTAAAGAGATTCCAGTAAGACTGAAATTTTAATTTATGCTTCTTCGATTAACAAGAAATGTACTTCTTCAAGTAACAGTCTTTTCAAAATATTATGAAACATGATTCCACAAAAGTAGTAAATTGTCTACTAATTTCTAATTAAAAATTTTCCATCACCTCAGTAATAATAGATCTACGAAATATTTCAAATCTGAATTTAGCTTCAAGCACTAGTATCCATTAAAACTTATAACAGATGAGTGCACAAAAAATATGTTATTGTTATTACTTCTGGCACTTTACAAGTCTGCGAACAGATCTGTCAGAGATTTAAGCCGAAGAAAAATCTCTTTTTTTAGCAGCGCCAACTAAGTCCAAGAACAGGATTTAGCTATTCCATACGCTACATTTGCGTGCATAATCTTTTTCACGGAGGAGAGTAGGGGACATGTACTCATCTCACAGATAGAACACAGCCCAGATCACGGGTAAGACGGGTTAACTCTACGCCATGATGCTGGCACAAAGATTCTAAAGTTTTCTAAGATTCTAAAGTATTTTCCTGATTTTTTAAAATATTTTATACATTTCTGTCAAATAGAGATAAGATTTATCTCACAAATTATCCCCAATTTGATAAAACTAAACAAAAATGTTTATACATTTTTTTGGCCGTTTTATGTCGTTCACAAAAGAGATCTGTCGCACTCATTTTTATTTAAATATTCATTTATGTAACATTTGGATTGTTTTAGTATCCCTTGATCCTTGAAAACCAAGTGTTTTCAGTTCAATTTCAATTTAATGAAGAATTGGATTCAGTTGAATTGTGTATGTTTTGTGCCATAAATCTTCAAATCGTAAAAAATACTTAATGAACTGCTGAGCTGTTACAAAAGTATTCATTCATCTGTTTTAAAACTTTTCTGTGCTACTTTAAAAATATATTAAAGTTGTTACATGTTTGTATAAATGAAAAATCGTGAGAAGATTCGAGAGTTTAGAACATTAATTAAAGTTTTTATTCAAGGAGAAAAATGTGATTAATATGTGATTTGAAATGCAGTTAATTATATCACTAGATGCATCCATATTTGAATGTAAAAATGCTTAAAGTGAATTGACATAATTATCATGAAAAGTAGGAATATACTATATTCTTGAAATAAATATTCTATTCATACTCCAGTTTCAAAATATAATACTCTCATACTATTTCTAAAAAAATATTTTCATTTAAATTTGTTTCTTTTCACGGCTAACTTGGTTTTAAAATAAAATATTTTTTTCATAAATAAATGATAAATATATAAACTAATTTTTTAAATCTGTAAACTCGAAACAATTGCTGAATTAACGAGTTGTATTTTTAAAAGATTTTTTAGGGGTGAAGTGTTTTATTAAAACTAATTTTGGGGGGAGAGTCAAAAAATAACTGAAAAGTAAGGAAATGGAAACTGCCGATTGAACCACATAACCATTTGATTGCAACATTGATTGTACTCACTACTACATTTGTTTGTAACACTGATACGATGATTCTATAGGGATGCTTAGACATGACAAGATATTTATTTTATGGTTATTTGGTTTTTGAAAAGCTTCACCAAAAGTGAATTGACAGAAAATGATATTTCCCATTTTACTTTCTAAAAATAGTTGTTTATACATTTCTGAATATCCTTTTTACAACTTTAAAATTTTCTACAATATAATTTAAGCATTTTTGGAATGAAAAAAAAAAAAAAAAGGAAATCCGAATGCAAAATTTTAAATTTTCCGAAGCCTTTTAGAATGGAAATCACAAAGCTTGCTTTTTTGCGGAAAATTATCAAGAGATGTAATTGAACTTTCTGATCGCAATTGAGATTATTAATTTCATCTGAGTATATATTGAACATACTCATCTACTAAGGCCGCAGTAGCCTGGTTGGTAGAGCGTCAGTCTCGTAACCGTAAGGTCGTGGGTTCTGTCCTCGTCTCGACCAAAGACCGCCGTGTTGGCTAATGGCAGTTGGGGCACGTTAAATATGTCGAGGCCAAAAAGTCCTCCAAGTTCCCATAACAAAACGATACCTCTGGTGGTACTGAATCAGGGATGAGTCGGTCTCTGATTTGGATCTAAATTCTGACTTGCGGATGGATGAATGAGTGTATGAATGAGCTCGACCGCCCCGTAAAAAGGGTTGTATCGTGTGTGTGAGCTACAAGTCAGACTTCTGTCCTCTGGGTGCTCAGGGGTCTTTACCCTCAGAAGCTACTGCACCCTTTTTCCATGAAAACACGGACACGACAAAAAAAAACATATACTGAAGATAGTTAATTGAAAGCCGTAATTGAAAAGCATTACAGCAAGTAAAAAAAAAACGTAATGTTAATAAATTTATGATGAAATTTTTTTCATTTAATATTTAAAATGCATTTATCTATATTTTATATCACAATTTTTTAAAGATTTACTAGCCATTCTTCATGTAACTTGTAAAAATGTATAGAAGTCTGCCATTAATCCCTTAACATACGATTTTAATTTTAAATGTTGAATTCTCTTTGGAAGACCTGTTGTTCTTTCTATCCATATTTAAAAATATTAGTAAAAACATGACATCCTTCATAGCATTCAATTGAACTGGAATTCCCTAAATTTAATGAATATAAATCTTCAAATAACACAGCCTATTTAAAATATTAATACTAAAGCATTTTGACTCGAATGTCGCATTAAAAAAAATTCTTAGGAACACCATTTTTATTTTGTTGCATTTTCTAAATTTATTAATACACAGTTAAGGTGATTACTATTTTTAGGTTAAAATTGTAAATTTTCAATCTATAATTTTTTATTTCACGTTACCTCTTGAAATAAATAATTTTATTTTATCGGCTTTCAGGTACAATTAAAGCGAATTTACTTGAGATCGTTAGAACAAGAAAAGAATATTTCTAAAAAAAATTAGTCACTGACATTGTTTTCAAGAAAGATATATTTCTTCATCATTTTTGTGTACATTTAAATGTAGTTCTTCAAAGTTAATATTTTTCAGCTTAATGAATGAAACTCCATTTCAATCACTAGTAAATATTTCTGAGGCTGCAATATTTGGAAATAAGGATTAAAACATTTTTTTTATAAATTTTCTATGAATGAATGAAGTATATATTTCCAGATAGTAAGAATAATGGGAATTATCTGGGCGTAGTAACTGCAGAGGGGTCCTGTAAATCGTCAGGTAGTATTTCCTATCTTTTTAAGGAGAACATCTAATTCTTGAAATTATATCCAGTTTTGATCCATTTTCAATCTATTGTTTTAGAGAGTCATAAAACTACTCAACTGATGCAGATTTGAAATCATTCAGAAGGAAAAAAATGAATGTTCTCACAAGGCGAATATTTCGCAATGATTAGATTTGTCGTCCCCTTAAATGGACGTACATCATTTTCAACAAAAATTCCAGATTAAATCGAAACATTATTTTCTTTTTAAAATTATTTTACCACCAGAGTACTCTTTAATAATTTAAAAAACTAAAAACATTATATAACATAATTATAAAAAAATAAACTTTTAAAATAATATTTCAAAATAAAAAAAAACATCATTAATGTATTGATCTCCAAAAAGATATTTATAAAAAAAAATCCTTTTTAACTGGCTGTATTAGGGCAAATGGCGGTACACTGTATATTGAACAATGAAACAGTTTCTGAATTTTGACGATTTAGTTGGTTAAGATGTTACCTTACAAATTTGATGTTGTTATACTTAGCTGATATAATTTTCAGTCATGTCTACCTAAGAATTATTGTATTAAGGAAATAAATCAACGTATATTATTCTCCCTTTAAATTGGAGAAGGTTGATACAACAAAAAAATGTTATTAGCATTTTATTACGCTTTTAATGACTGAGATTGAACTGAAATATTATAAGTTTGATCAATGTGTGAACAAGAATGCATTGTTTAAGTTTTCTATAGTTGATTAAATCATAAATTAGTTTTTCAAAAAATATGCAACCTCGTCATTGGATTCTTGCCACAAAAGAACTTTAAATGATTTTATGAAATATTGTAAAATGATGTATTATTAACGTCGGCATTTATTTTATTTCACTAATCCCAATGCAATCAATTTTATTTTGATGTATCTGAAACGCAAAGAAGAATATTTTAAAAATTTTCATTTTATTTTACAAATTATTGTATAGATCATAATGTAGATTTCAACATTTGCAAAAAAGGATTTGGTGCGCATTTGCTGTATTATTTCCATTGTAAATGAAAAGAATAAAAAAAAAAGAAATTTCATGAATGTAAGTTTTTCAGCTCGTAATTCAAAAGGAGCGCATTGTCTGGGGGAACCTAATTTTTATAAAAATTCGATGCGTATTTGAGAAAACAATATATTTTTTAGAAACTCAAATGTAACATTTACTGTTTAAAAGTCGCTGAAATTTTCTATGAAATATGAAAAGTATAAAGAGTTGATTAAAAATAAGTCAGTAATGCAAATCTCATAAAATGTGAAGTCATGTAAATGAGAATATATTTAAATGAAAAGAAATAACAGGGATGAATAGAAAGCTGCTACATAAAATATACGAAAATTTACCTCATAGAAAAAAATTCGGCAAAATTGGGGAAAATTCAGTTTGTTTTAAAAATAGAATCAAAACCATTTTTATTTACTACAAAATCAGAATGAAATATACATATTAAGTACTGGAAAAATTAGGAATGAATATCTAGATTCAAAACACTTTTTCGAAGTAATTGATTTATTACAGTGCATATATTTTGTAGAAACTATAATAAGTAACTTCAACAATTATTTTAGTAGGCAAATTAAAAATTTAGAATAAATTTATCACAAAAATATTTAAATGAAAAAAAATATATATGTTATAAAAATAATAAATATCATTATATATATATATATAGGAATCGTAACTACACTGATGGAAAAAAAATCCCAACACCAAGAAAAAATTATCGTACCGTCCCTGCATTGACTGCTGAAGTGCAACAGCCATGGAACTCCATCCCACAAACTGATATCCGACACCTGTACGACACAATGCAAGCACGTTTGCATGCTTGCATTCAAAATTCTGGTGGTTACACCGGTTACTAATGTACCAACATTTCACATTTGAAATGGCTCTTCTCGCCAATGGCTCTACCTGTGATCTTGAAACTTTAACCAATTAAATATGTTACCGAGACAAATGTATTCCTAAAATTTCATTACTGTACAATAATTTTTTCTTGGTGTTGGGATTTTTTTTCCATCAGTGTATGTGTACTTTTTGCAAGAGTGAATTATGTGTTCAGTACTATTAATGCTATTACCCTCGTGATAAAGGGGATTATCACGAAGGCGAAAACGATTCAATAGTCCTGGTGTTATAATGGTTTTACTGATTAATCTGGCCAAGGCAACATCTTACCATGTGGCAGTAGTTGTCTCCATAGTAATGTATAATGCCATGTTGTACTATTTGTTTTTAAATGTTGCAATGTTTACCATAATAAAATCAATTTTATGAAACTCAAGTTATTTCTTGCTGCTTAGTAGAAACAAAATTTTCTTTATTTCATTTCAATTGATTCAGGTAAGAATATTTTAATGTATAAACTAAGTTAAATATTTTCTACTTTAACACATTATGTCATACCAAACTTTAGCTAATCATTTTCTTCCTTCATTTTTAACATGAATGCTTCGGCATAGAAATTATTGCCAATTTTTAATATTGATTCTTTTAAAATATGAAGATACATAAAATTAAATATAGCAAATCTTTAGAAATTCACGTGATAATAGATTTACATTTAAAGAAATTTGATAAATGTGATTACTTATGTAATATTTATAAAGTAATGTAATATTATTTCAAAATGAAATTCATAATTTCTTAATTTTAGTTAATATTCAAGTATTCATAAGACTGCTGTTCCAGAATCAACAAATTATAAACTTTATATTGTTTAAATGATTTTGAAGCTCTGATTGATTATCTAAGTAAAATATCAATCATGTTCGACTGTTCCAAAATCTAATTTATTCTCATGACAAAGTAACATAATTATATCATAATTCTTCGCAAGTGTTTATGTGATTTAATTATTTTTAATAATTGTTTTTTGTAAATTATTTTATTTGCATCTCTTTATTGTGTGTATACTTATTCATATGTATAAATGAATAGTGAACATATATGGCTTACTATACTCCAACCCAGAAGTATGTTTGGAATGTGAGGGAAATGCTCTAGAGATTTTTTTGTAAACAACAATATCCGGTGTTGATGTGAAACTGGTGAGGCAGGCACCCGGTCGCTCTCCGTTAGAGGCAATAAGTATTATTTGTTCGCTCGTTGTTAGCGGCACTTTCTATATTTCAATATGTATATTATGTGTTTCCTTGTATATCTATGATCGCCGTCCATGTATGTATATATATTTATATACTTGTGTGTGTGTGTGAAAATAAACAAGAAAAAGTAAAGAAGAATTTTTCTTTGGTTTAAATACATACTATACCTGCGCTTCAACAAAAAATGCAGAAAATCAAATTTTACCAGAATATATTATAGATGTTTTCTTATCTATCTGCGATTGTTAACAACAATATTTGTGGTTAACGACTGAAATGGAGTTTTATATTTTTAGATCAAAAAAACTACACAGATCTACTCTTGTTAGGGAGTTTTCTAATAATATAATTTCACTACTACTCATTTTGCCTAATGTTAAATTGTTTAATATCGGTTACTTTATTCCGATGTTAGAATAAAAATTCTAGCAAGAACTGAGTAATGCCCAGATTTCAGACTAAAGGAAAATGGCACACACACAAAGTGAAAAAAACTGTGTAAAAATATCTATACGCCAAAATATTTAATCAGAACCAGAAGTTTAGATGTATTTTCAGACAGAACAGTACTTGCGTCACTCAAACAAAAGGCATAAAACAACAGTAATTCCGAAACAAAAACTGACCAACAATAATGCTTTGCGTTGCAGAATGTCTGCCAAACTTTCATCCCCCCAGGTTATGCAGAAGGGTACCAGAGCAGGCCTAATAAGATATTACCACTATGTGCCACCTAATGACGTGGAAGGAATGTCCATTAGATCGGAAACTTCATCTGATCCACGCTTTTCTGTTCGAACAGCCTGCTGCAACAAGGCGCCGAAGGAAAAAAGATATTTGGTTATCGGGAATTAGATGAGCAAGATTTATTATTCTTCGATCGAGACTAAAAATGATTAATGAAGAGTCCCTTTCTAAGAAAGAATAAATAAATTATAAATTATATATAACAAGTTAATCAACGAAAGCTTTTTCTGGAAATTTTTTCAGTATAACTCTCAATAATTTAATGGATTAAAGATAAAATGTTTGCCAGGAATTGCAGATTCAATATTTATTAATAAATTAGGTCCTGGGTACTAATTTTTTAATCTTTCCATACATTTGATTAAATTAGTTGCCTTCTAAAGCAATGTCATACTACTATATATGATGATATAAATCTATGATTAATATTTTAATTGGTTAATTTAATATTTATAAATTGTACTTAATGACGTAATGTCGCATGAATATATTCTCTGAAATTATCATATAAAAATTAAGCATTCTTACCTCTTTATTAAGCTCATATATTAATAGGACTTCTACATCAAAATACTTTGATTTTATAGATTTAAAACATATATTTCAATTATTAAAATTAACATAAGTTCAAAATATTGTTTGAATTTTCTAAAGCTTCAAAGCATTTTGATTTCAATAATAAAAATAATTTCCAAATACCAAAACATTTTTTTTTCTACGCTGTCATTTATTTTCAAACGATTTCATGAAATAAATGTTATTTTAATTTCTAAATCAAGCTTTTAAAAAAATAATGTAACTCTCAATTTGTTTATATTTAACTTTACTGACTGAAAAATACTGTTTCATGTCTAGAAATAAAATTGATTTGAAACTATATTTTAGAATAAAAATAGCAAAATATTTAGAAATTTGTGTACTGCTGGAAATTTGATAAAAATACAGTTTTCAATATACTGACAGGTGTAAAATTGTTTTTATTTGCCCCTAATCAACTAGCTTTTGTTTACATGTTGGCATAGATACGGGACATAAATCATCTATCTTTTCTTGAGAGCAAGCATCACAGAAATAATGAAGGATCCGAAAAACCTCATGTACTCTTTCCTATGGGTAATCTTTGCCTATAAATGTTTTATTTTACATGTTGTTACAACAGATATCTCTAATTATTTTGTTATAATTACAAAACAGAAAAAATAACCATTACAGTTAAATATGATTCATGCTTACTTTTTTCCCTTTTTTAAATCTTAAATTAACAGATTTCTTCTCTCTAAGTCATTAATTATTGACATAAGATGATTAATTATATGTTAGTAATGCAAATAATAATTTAAAAATACTGTTAAGTTCGATATTTTTGTAGTATTAACAATTCATTGATAAAAGTATTTTCGAAACAGTGAACTTGCTGTCTCTAAAAATGAAATTCTCGTAATTATCTGATAGAAAATATTTAATATTAATTTATATTGCTAAATAGTTCTTCTTCATCCTTAAAAGTTTGCTTTCGCATTAATTATTTATAATATCATATACAAAAGAGAGAGAGAATGTAGTAAAGGAAAAGTTTTTTAGTTTTAATATAGTTTAATATAAATGGAAATAAATTATAATAACTTGAATATAAATTGAAATTGTAAATCCAGGTTTCTATTTTATGCAATCTATTTTAATTAATTCTTAAATATGAATAAAAATTCGAAGCAAAAATATTGATGTTTGGAACAGTAAATAAAATTAAAAAAGTACATTTTAAAAACTAAATTTCAACAACAAATACATAAAAAAATATTTTTTTTAAATTGAATGTTATTTTATTTTATTGTTAAATTATAATAAGATCAAAATTTCGACAACAAAAAATAAATAATAAAAATTTGGAAATATAATATATGCCTCTAAGAGAAAGCGCATCAGATATTATTTTTCTCACCCAAATTCACCTTTTTCTTTTAATGTTTCAAAAAGATCAACAAATTCAAAATCGTTTCTAAAAATCATTTTTTAACAAACATACAACATATTATAAAAAAGGAAGAAATATATCTAGCTAAATTACTTGAAATGCTGTATATGGAGCTTGTATCTAAAATAGTAGAAACAATTATTTCTTATTTGCTGGAATAATACATTCAAAGAAATAGAAATATAAGTGTTAGAAACTTAACAAAATTATTTAACATAGAGTATTCAATCTACATCAGATTTTAAATTAATATTGATACTTCCAACAGACCAAACATAAATGATGAAAGAATGTTGATCTGTTTCTTGTAAAAATCAATCAAAATGCTTCTTAATTCAAAATTTAAGAATGTAAATTTCCTTTAATAAAAAAAAACTGTTTTCATTAATTTTTTTTTTCCTTTATTGTCTGCTGTAATTGGTTACTTATACTTTATTAGTCTCCTAACATCTGAAGAATAAGATCATAAAACACATGAAAGATATTTCTTTTTGTTAATTAGTGAACTAACTATCATTACTTCATTAAAAAGATAGAAATTTTAAGATATTTCTTCTTAATTTAATAATCTTTTGATTATTGTATTTCGAATTTGTTGACACATACAACTCATCAAAATTTTTCAAAGAATTATTTAATTATTTTTGGAGTTACCTTGTAATATTTTTAAAATAGAACAACATCAGATTTTAGATTATTCTTACTAAACCATGTATAATCAAAATCCATGTTTATAGCAATAATTAAATTTGAATGTTCCACGCTCCTATTTTAATAAAAATTATTCATTCTATTTAAGAAGAAACTGAATTAAAGATTAAAACATATTTATCACATACCAGTTTTTTGGTGGTTTTTAAATATAAAAAATACACACATTTAGTAAATTATTCAGCTAAATTTTGTAAAGTTGTAATGGATAAGATTATATATGGTAAAAAATTATGTTTCCACAAAAGGATGATTTGAAATTTAATTTTTTAAAATACAAATATTTCCTACGGTGAAATGAAATTAACAGTTCATATTTAACTGACCAATGTTCTCAATTTTAAATTTCATGAAGAGAAATTGAGATGAAATTTCATTTCATCTCAATTTTAAATTTCATTTTAAATGTAAAAATAAATAGTTAAGTTGAAAATCTAAGTAATCGGAAATATAAATCCAACACAATCATCGAAAACTACAGGCAATAATTATTTTTCATGATTTTGCTTATTTATTACGAAACAACAGAAGAAATAACATTCATAAGTATTCTATATGGGTCTCTTTTCACGCTCTTAGATACAAATTTTATAGTTATTGTTGATGTATAAGGAGACATCATATCATTTCCATCTTTTTAATATATAAAGAATAAATCATTCTAAATGTATTTGAAATGACTTTTATTTGTCATGGTTTGTTTATAAAGTTATATAAGCAAAAAGACTTCAGATATAAGAATATTACATTTATTTTAATTCACAAAGAGAAGTGAAATAAATATCAAAATATTTATTATAAATTTATGTGTGGGTATATTTATTATACATTTTCTTTATTTTGTTACATTCCACGTGATTTCAAACTTATCAGCTTATTTGTACAATTACATTATAAACACTAATGTTATTATTTATTTAAAAGTTTTAACAAACTATCAAAGAAAACCCTAACATTTTAATGCACTATAATGAAATTGTGCCAATCGTGATCATTGTAATTTCAGTTTGATGCATTGTGATCATTGTTATATAGGAAAGCTTGATGCAGGTAGGAATTTGACTACATTATATTTATGTAAGTAGAGGTTGATATTACTTGGTGATTTGAGTGCCATCAATTTTTATATCCATATTATTATATATTTAAAATATTAGGCAAGATAAGTGCAACATTTAAATTTTAATTAAACTTAATTTTTTTCTAATTTTAATTTAATAACTGGACGGCTATCATTTGATATATTATAATGTTAATTCATTTTGTGAAGATCAATAGCACTGTTTAAATGTATTTTGAATTTTTTCTTACTGAAATCTGAAAATACTGCCGGTTTGATGAAAAATATGATATAATTTAAATTGCTTGAATTCAATATAATATATTAATATATAACAATAAAATTTTCTCTCTATCTTTCCAGTAAAAAAAACACATAACATTGATTTATAAATAATATATTCTTTTAAAGTGCATACATAGCTACTGGAAATCATAGCTTATTTTTTCTAAACAAAATTACAGCTAATGAAGTTTTCTTAAAATTTTTAATTGATATTTAAATCAATTTTTTATTAAATGATATTTTCTTAATATAGATAAAGCTATTTTTCATAATTAGATAATGAGTTTTACAAATGCAATTCACTACATATTCAGGCGCCATTCATTTAATTTTACAGCTATTTAAATTATTCATTGAAGCTAAATACTTGAATTCTAACTTTAGGAATAATTAACCTTTAAATATAATCTGATATGAATACAGATGGACAAATTTTAATTCAATAAACTTTTTTTGCCAAATTTTTGATCAAAGCTTTTTAATTATCAAAATAACATCAGCGTGCTTGGAAACAGAGCAATTGGATTAAATGGATAAATATTAAAAGTAAGAACATAAACTATATATTCTAAATGACGAGGGGAACACGTATATGATGAAAGGCTTCGCTTTTAATAAATTTATTGTTAGTTGAAGATCAACACTCCAGAACCCATTAGGCTAAAGCACTCATTTAAATCTAGAAGCTATAGTAAAAATAATCTATCCAATTTAGAAGGACATTCTCCTGCATTAATCATTGAAATTATCTATACAGAAATTCTAATAATATTAATTATGAAGTGGACTGCGTCAATTATTCTCAAATGAAGATAAATAGCTTTTGAATGCATATTTTTCTTAAATTCATGTTATTTCAATAGTTTTCCTCTAAAAGCAAATATTTACGAGCATTTCAATTCTTGGCATTTTTAATGTTCAATCGAAAACGTATTTTATTAAATAGTCACAAGAAACTCGATCATTACATATTCAAAATAAAGTTTATGTTTTATATTATCTGATTGCTAATGTAACTTACTCTATTTGAATCTCATATTCTAAGCAATAAAGTAGAAATTATTAACAAAAGCAAGAAACTGACAACCCTTCGTTAAATCAGCATCTTTTTGTTTCATGGAATATTACATCTGTATTTCCAATTTCACCAAACTGAAAAAAACAATGTAAGAAGGTTGCCATTCACTTAAAATTTTGAATTAAAACGTGAATATAACAATACTGAAGATCAATATCTTTTTAATGATATTAATGTTTTAACCAAGAAATTAAATTTCTGTTTTCAATGACTTTTAGTTTAACCACTTTTAGCAGCAAGTTAGCTTGCACAAAATATAAATAAAATTTAGCCTGCAAGAGAATGTTACACGTGCGTGGGAAAAATTACCTTTTAATTACCAACGAATTGCCCTCACATTAATAAAATTACCAATAAAAAATAAGTCAGTTATTATTGCAAATTAAAAAATACATATGGAATATCATTTTTTCTAAAAAGAAAATGCAAAATGTAGCACTTTTCATTTCTTCCATATTTCTTATAGGAGCACTTCAAGTCACATAATTTCCGTTTCCTCCTTTATTTTAAGCGAAC
>JAPMOQ010008021.1:2376304-2414254 GCA_026543055.1 Argiope trifasciata | reverse complement strand
ATATATATATATATATATATATATATATATATATAGAAATGAAACTGCAGTTTTCTAAATATCAACACTTTTAGATAACTGCAGCATTAAAACTGAATCAGTCATAAATATTCATCACTAACATATATTCACTCCCACAGTGGACTGATGCATTGCTGAAGATGATATAGAAAGAAGGGAGGTTGGTTTGCGTAGTTTATTGCAGCAAGTGCCTTGCGTAGCCATACTGCAACAAAAGGAGGGGGCATATTCAATCAGATGGATAGAAATAAAAAAGAACATTTGAATCTAAATTTTCATTTAGACAGATTGAAATTTATTTCGAAAGAACAAAAAGGATTTGATTTGAAATTTTGAATAGAAAACTATTTTTATTTCGTACTTCCTATAAAAAAAGGCTTTAAAAAAGAAAGTAAAAGAGATTCCATAGATTTTTTAAATATTATTCATTTGGTACATTTTGTTAGGTTAGGTTCAAAATAAATTTCAAATATTTAGTTTGAATTTTTTTTTTCTTTTAATAAAAATCTGGGAATAAATTAGAATACTTTTCTGAACTATATAACTATTAGAATACTTTTCTGAACTATATAAGATTTTATAAATAAATATTTCATAGTTGTCAAAACGGAGGTGAAATGAATTATTATTTACTTATGGTACAATATCCAAAATTCAGATGTTACCAAATAAACAATCACACATAAGAGGTTGAAAATTAAGAAATAAATAGACTATAAAATATTTTATTTTCATAACTCACTTTTTAGGGCTTTTAAATAACACTTCTTGGTTAGTATACCGGTTTGTACGGTATTAAAATCTTTTCTTCTCTGAATTCTGAAACCTGACTATTGCATTATCTTATCTTCATTTCCAAGAGAGCAAAATAAAGTTCATTGTAATCTTCTTAATTTTTACTTCCAGATTATCCTTATCTCAACTACTTTCTTTCAGTACTTATAGCCTTCTTTCATATCTCCTTAACCACTCTTCAGTGATCTAGGTAACAATATTTCCTCTAGATCAACTCTCATTAAATGGAGGGTCTTAACGAAACTTCGAACGATCACAGAGTTAGTAAAGAATGGTATAAAAAAACTAGGAAGATATCAAGTTTGTGACGTAGATCAAGTTTCTTTGGTATATCTAAACCCATCTCAATTATCTAGCCACACCAGTTTCGTTTTTTACGAGAACATGACTCTTGAGCTAGAAAAACCGAACCAACCAACCAACCTAGAATTATTGGTCAGCTTGAACAAAAAGTAATACGTTACTCAAGTGGAATAATTGAAAGTTAATGCAGTGAAGAATACATGAGAATTTTTATTCTCACTTTTATCCTATGTTACTGATTTGAAGTTTTATTACAGTCAGTAGAGGAATGTATTTCTAGTTTCTAGTAATTGTTAAGAGATATTTATAAAATTGATTCACTTTTTTCATCGAAAAAGAAATGGAGATGGATGTGGGGGAGGTACCACATAATTGTATAGGATTTATTATTTCAAACCTTATATGTTTCTAATGGGTAATGCAATTTATCATTTTTAAATAAACATGAAATTTCATTTATTTGATTGTTTTGTATTTTGTACATTTCTCTTAAAATTTATTCAAATGTTTGTTCAAACTAATGCATATTTAATTACAAAGTTTGATTGCAAAGGTCAAACTAATATATATTTCTTTCCAAATGAAAAAGATAAGAAAAGGCACTGTGGGCATAAATAAAAACTTTATTCAATGTATATACATAATATGAGAACGGCGATTCTATTGATTAGCTAGTCGAATACTCCTAGCTCCCAGAATTCGTCTGTCCATGATGAGACCGAGTCCCTCACAGCGTCTTTGAGTTCGCCGTCCGAGTTTACGCTCCTAACTTCTAGGTGTTTTTATAGAGAACAAAATACATGACAATAGCAGGGCGACATGTGAAAGCTGTAGGACGGATGGTAGATGCTACTTCCGCTTGAACTTGGACAGTTCCGCATGCATGATCTTAGTGTCATGTACACTCACTTATCAAAGAGCCGAACCCCACCCCCCGTGAGTATCCCTGGTCTTTTGTTCTTGGTGGAAATGCACAGTCTTTGGAATGTCTCACAGTACTCATTGGAGTTGAAGTTTCTTCTTTACAGCAATAATTTCTCAAGTAGAGTCAATTGAACGGCGAACTCTAGGAGGCTTTGAAAGACGGCCACAGGAATTCTAGGAATAATCAGTCCTTTCAGCACTTTAATTAATGGGAGCGTTGTGTTCAATCCTATGATGTCTACTCTGAATACAGTCTTCATTCAAGCTTTCAAGTGCCGTTTCAAGCTTTTTCAGTTGAACCACCCAATTCATTTAAATTATGTACTTAAATTGTTATTTCAGAAACAAAGAATTCTTAAAAATTCATGTTTTTTGTCTAAATGCAAGGCAGTATCATTAAAACAAATATAAATAATAATTTTGTCACCTTATGCGAAAGGTTTCTAATATAAATTAATTATGTAAGAAAGAAATTATTGAATATAAAAAAATGCTGAAAAGTTGAAGCATAAATGGAATGAGGATAATATATGCGTTCCTGAAAAAAGATAAAAATCGTTTCATGATAGGAGATTTCATCTTTAACTTATGTATTATTTATTATTTATTATGTATTATTTTCGTTAAGGTGAACACTGTAAAATCCACTATGCTGAAGCAATATTTTAAATATATAAAGCTCAAAAAAAAGGAAAGCAATTATTTTTCAAATAAATATTTTCTCAATACTTTCAAGTTAATAAGTAAAATATTCTCGTCACGTTGATTATGGTACTTGATATTAATCAAAATAACGAAGCATTCTTTAAAATAATATAATTCCCTTTTTGAAATAGACATTTTTCTTCTTTCAAATAATTTCCTTTTTTTAATATAGCTCGAAAATTATAAGCAAATTTTTCATGTTTCTTCAAAAACTTTCTTTTAGTTATGATATATTTAAATAATATGACTGCTTCCTAAGTCAATATTAATAAAAAATTTCATTGAAAATGATAATGAATATTAAGAATTTGGATTCTAATGACCACAAATTAAAACCATCGTGTACATCTTTAAAATTAAAAAATTAAAAAATATATTATTTTAATAACTTTTATTTTAAAATTATAAAAACACCTTCGGATTTTAGTGTGGTTTAGTTACATCAAAGTCCCGTTTAAAAGCAAGAGTTGAGCTATTTTTAGAAGGATCTCGTAATTTTTAACAGTCAAATGACAAGGACGAGACATAAGATGGTATTTCTTTTCCAAACTCACGTCATATTATCGAGAGGACGTACGGCCACGATGGATCATTCGTGCACCAGACCTGCTTACACAACGGCTCTTCGGATCTTTGAAACCCTCTAGTTCCGAAGTCCAGAACTTTCCACAAGGCTACAGGAGCCCTAATTCCTGCAGAAAATAAAATTTTTAAATATTTTTTAATATATTAGTGAAAATTATCGTTTAAAACTTTATAAAGCAAAACACTTATTAAAACTAATTTAGAAATTCATAAATAAAAAATTATAATGAGTAATATATAAGCTTTCATCAATTGTTTCTCGTTCCAATAAAAGGCCATTATAGTTTTTTAGTATTAGTAGGCCATTTATCAATTCTAAAAAACCCAAAAAGTCCCTTCATTGGAACTACCGTGATCGTTTGAGACACCTAGAAAATAATTCCGAATTCCGCCCTCTGAGGTTAGATGAGATCATATGCTTCGAGGAGGGAAGTTTGTCTTTTATATTTGCTCTCACAACTGGAGTTGGACGATAATAAAGTTTAAGTGATGACTTATCAGTTTAAGTAAGCAAGGTTTATCTTTGCTGAAATAAAATTCCTTTTATAATTTCTATAAAAATAGAAGATACGTTAAAGCAAAGCAAAATAAATGAAAATTTAAAAAATACGTGTATAAAATTAGTTCTTATAAAATTAGTCTACCAATTCGACTATTTTTCAGACGTTTCTTTTATATTTTATATATAAATACTCGCTGTGATCTAATAAAATGATACATTCATCAATCATAATATAAAAATATTTTTCTTAAATTCTGATATATTTATTGGTCAGAGATTTAAAGATTCTATACTATAACTTTATATAATTGTGACTTTTTATTTATTTTTAATTTGACTAAAATTTCGGATTCAAGTAGATATATGTCAATACATGGCATTTATTAAAGATCCCTTTCCTTGATGTATTGGAATTCGGGTTGTTTCATAATAAATATTCACTCTTTCATTGATGTATTGAAATTAGGATTGTTTCATAATAAATATTCTGTAAAAGTATGAAAAAAATTATATTCATTTAATGTGTAGAGTATTGTGGTTGAATTTAGATACATAATATGTCTTTAAATACATACCAAATAATATGTTAATTAAATACACTAATTATTATATAAATCGAATTATTTATGAAGTTCAATATCATTTCAAACATGCTTTGTTTATCTCTGGGTTCATGCTATCAACCGAATCTCAAACCATCAAGCATACAGGATTACAACTTTAAGTACCATTAGGCCATATTAGTCAAAGAGATTGTAGCAGCTTCATTAGAAATTGATGGATAGAAACCCTGGAATAGTTCACTCTTATCATGGCTAGCATTATCTGAATGCATTAGTCGAAACCACTTGCCACATTGCTCTTGCGTTATTTTAAGTATATGATAAAAGCACTTACATTATACTTAACATATATTCATTAATTAGATTACGCTTGTAGTAAGCGCTGTTTAATATGTATATTAGATCAGGCAATTGATGATTCCGTGCAATTACTTAATAAATTGATTGACTTACATGATGGTCACAAAAAATTTCTAATTACTTTAATTCGAAATTTTTAAAAAAAGAGAATTACTTATATTTCAGAGTAGAAAATGCCTTTAGTTTTTAGAACTTATCTAATTTCTGTTAAATTTAATACCATGTCTCGTGAAATTCATTGGTATACAAAAGCTTTGTTCCGTTATTTAATTTGAAATTCCTATTTTTGAACTTCTTAAGTTCGTTTTCTTTTGTTCTCCTTTTGGTTTTCTCACTCGATGTTATAGAAGGCCGTTCCGTATGATTGTCTACTAATAATATTAAAATAAATTGATTTTAAAAGTTGAAATGCTTTCTTATAACGAAGAACAAAGAAGTGATTTCATCTTATTATTATCCTGCCTGCTTACATGCTTTATATATGTCATGACCATTAGAATTGGCTTCTTATTGTTAATAGTATTGGGTTAATTGAAGTGACTATAACATGCACAAACACATGCACACAATATGTATTTATAAATAGTTTTTTTAGAAGAGAAAAATAAAATACGTTAATGACATATCAAAAATTATAAATTTAATGTTTTTACGAATAGGGTTCCTGTTTGTTTGAAATTATGTAAAATTATATTTAAACAGATGAACAAAATTTATTTACATACAGAAAAAAAATTCATTATGCTTTCTTATCTAAAAACATCAAATGAAAATTTTATGTAATTTGCATTATACATATATTATCATCCTTTTTATTTTTGATTTGTTAACATACATTTGTACAAATTTTATTTTAAAAATTTGGCAGTCTATTTTCAGTTTTGCAGTTCAATATAGTACTTAATTCTAATGAGTTGATATTATTAATATTCTTTATTATGATGTGTATCCGTAATGAAGTATTATAATATTTTTTCAAAAAAGTAACACAAATAATTATGTAAATTTATATTATAAAAATGACATAATTCCAAACACATGAAGAACAAGTACGAATACAAGTTGTGTAAGATACTTTTCATCCAAAACGCTTCAAAATAGACAAATTTAAAAATAGAAAAACTAATTTCCGTTTTTTTTTTTTCAAAGACATTGATTTTGACATTAATTTAAGCATTCATGAGTGTTTGTAAGTTTCTTTGCATAAGATTTTCTCGTTTTTTTTTATGACCACCGAAGTTTAAAGAAATCTGACTGCGATTTTTAAAGAAATATTATATGACGTCAAGGTGTATTTGTTGGAATATATTTACTTAAATTTTTAAAATGTAGGCACTGTACTTTTAGTTTTACGACTTAAATTAATTTCATTTTAATTCCTATAAGTTTTTATAATTAATAATCTTTATAATAATTTGTATCTCCTATTGAAGTACTATAATACTTTTAAAGAAGTATTCCAAAATATTATTTAAGACTAATCATAAAAATGTCCTAATTCTAAACACATCAAACATAAGTACGAATACCAGCTGTGTAAGATCATTTTTGTCAAAAATGCTTCTTTACTGAACACATTTAAGACTAGAAAGAATGTTTTATTCAGTTATGGCTTTCATAAAAATTTCATCATTCCACACACATCAAACCAAGTACGAATACCAGCGATTTAAGCTAATTTCTACCACAAATAATTCAGCGCTATAGAAATTTAAGACTAGAAAAATTATCTCATTCAATTAGGGCGTTTAAAAAAGTGCCATCATTCCAAACACATCAAACCAAGGTATGAATATCAATTACGTAAGATAATATTCACCCAAAATGCTTCAGTGCTGCAAAAACTTAAGACTAGAAAAACTATTTATTAAATTATGGCGTTCATAATAAGGTCATCATTCCACATCAAACACAAGTACGAATATCAATTATGTAAGATAATTTCTACTCAAAATACGTTAGTGCTAAATAAATTTAAGACTAGCAAAACTATTTCATTCAATTATGGCGTTCATAATAAAGTCATCATTCAAACAAAAGTACAAATATCAATTGTGAGCTGACTTCATTGCTGAACAAATTGAAGAATAGAAAAACGATTTCATTTTTTTCAAAACATTGATTTTGTAATTAATTTTATGAATTCATCTGTCCTTGACGTAAACTACCCAAAGTTCCTGACGTAAAATCATCCAAAATATTTCATTACCCTGAAGTTTAAAGAAATTTGATTGTCATTTTTGAAAACGTTATATCTTTTATCTAATACTTCTTTTTCAGTTCTTCGTCCCATCCTCTCAAGGCAATTCCAGTAAAAGGAAGAGGAAGAAAAGATTTGGGCACCCTCTTTCCAATCGCATTATAAGTGGAGATATATTTTAAGAAAGCAGACAAGCGCTAACCCAAGAGCAAGTGGAACGGAAGATTCAAGATTTAAAAGGATACAGACGCATTCAGCTTATACTCTCTGTAAATGCTAAACTGGAAACCCCTCCTCGAAGAAATCCGGGAAATGTGAGAACTTTCTATTCATTGACCAGGTGGGTCTAAGGTATATGTATTCAAAAATATACGAAAAGAATTTAAAATCGTTGATATGATTCCCGATTTTTCAGAGTTAAGAGAAATTCCTTTATTCATGAGAGTATCAGATTATACCAGTTAGCAACTATTCGATGTTTTTGCCACTTCCCGGATCCGTATTTAAAAGCTTAGTTGCGTCTTATTTTTTTGCCTTGAGAGAACTATTGTTATTTTTGTATGTTAATCTTAATCGTTTCAAGCAGTAGAGATATATTTATACAATAAAGGCTATATATCTCTCTACTGCTTGCTTTCAATTTATGATTATAACTCTATTTTTAAATGAATATTGAAATAATCAAGTAGCAGAATTGAATTCTATACAATTTGATTGAAAAATTCTGAAATTCTGAGAGAGCAAAAAAACACAGAAATGTTAATTCATTAAAGGTAATTAAAATTTTGAAATACGTTTTCACGATACTTCTAATCCCGCTTGGCGCACTTCGAAATGAGGAAGAGTGGCTTTCGACATGGTGGCTAGATTTCGCCACCCTGGAAGGTATACGAAAAAGTAGGTCCTAGCTAGATGAACGGACATAGGTTCTTAGGGAATTGTTGTACCGTGGTCAGTGATGATCCTTGGGACTCAATCGCAGTTTCCGTTTGTGTTGCGGTTACGTTGATCCGGCCATTCTGTCTTTATTATCCGTGTGCGTTAGGACGGGTCAGAGAATCAGGGATATAATTCCAAACTTCGCTAATATTCTTTATTATCACAAATGTTGATAAATAAGCCTTTCTTTTATGCAATCATTTTTTTAAACGCTGACAATTTATTATTCTACTATTTAGCCTATATTACCAAAATACATAATGATCTTTCATGTAAGATTTTATCAAAAAAAGGCCCAACACAACATGTTAACACTTGGGATGTCAAGTGATCAACGCAGCACTTTGACTAGGATGTATTTCTATAATACTTTCAAAAGAAATAGAAGTTGTAAAAAAATACTTCAGTTCTGTATATCTTAAAAATATATTTTTAGGATCATAATAACGTAATAGTTTATAATAATATATAAGGAGCTATTTATTAACAAGAATTACTATTTGTGCTACATGACATTGCTTATCAACATTATGTATGTAACTTTAACAACTTTATATTTAGCAATAATTGAGAACTGTTGATTATTTTTTTGGCTGTAACAGAAAAAAAATCGATTCATAATAACAACCGTAGAAATACTACTATGTTAAACACGTTTTACATTGTTGCGACGAAATACTATGAAAAGAAAATGAAACAAGAAATTGGGATCGGAACTCTAATTTGAGCAATATAAAGATCATCATCAAGAAGTCTTATTCTCCAATTCAAAATAGTATTAAGTATACCGAATTTAGATTGGTATTTTTTTTCTTTGGAGAAAATATATATTTAGATACGAATCACATTCTAATTAAATATAAATATTTTTCAATCTTTCCTACATTTGAATTGGTCATTTAAATAAAAAAAAACCATGAATACATTCATTCTAACATGTTATTCGAAACAACATGTTAAATTGCAGTATTCATTTTACAGTCTACCTATCGTTACTTATATTTTTGAACTTACACTCAGTTTTACCACGATAAGATCGGGTCCGAGTAGGCAATGTAAAACCTTGTTAGCATAAGAGCAGACAGAAAAAGGCTCTAATAGTTATAAAAAATGTTTCTCGTGTGTATGAATGCGTGTGAGTGAAATAGTATTTTTTCTGGAAATACACCTATGTAGATAAACTTAAAAAAGCAAAAAAAAAATAATATTAATGTATATGTAAAAAACATAGCTAAAAGCATGACTATATCCTAGAATTCGCAGCAGACGTAAAAATTGCAAAAAGACACAAATGTTAAATATACTTTTTCTAATAGTTAGTTATTAAAAAATAATTTTTGTTCAGTAACATTGAGCTTTTTTTAGGGAAAATTCCTATAAAGATAAACTTAAACATTAAAACTTTATGTAAATATAAAATTTGATTTAAATCATTAGAGTCATTTCCATGATGCCTGAAATAAATATTTAAACATGAATTGCAAGTTTAAAGATATAAAATTTAGCTCATTCTCTTTATATATATATTACCTTTACCTTTAATATTTTTTTTACTGAACAAAAATTCTTTATATTATTGAGGATGTTTGAGGATATGTTTTCAATGACATCCAAATATCTTTATGTAAAAAATCCTTATAAAAGGAAATGAATCACCTATTAATATTACTTGTGCAAATTTCATTCCTATATCATGTATGATTTTATTCATAGGCTAAAGAACGAGTAAAGTATCTTCTCTCTTTGCTCAGTTACCAAAAAATATCTTCCTTCTTTACTGAGTTACCAAAAAGTATCTTCCTTCTATTTTTGTCCCAATTTGCAACCCTTTCCCCCAAACAGCAACAAAATTTTATAAAAATAGAACTTTACTGCAAGCACTGTAACTCTTATTAGTGTTAAGGAGAAAAGCTTGAAAATAAAATACACTCTGTCAAACAAGAAATAAATAAGACATCATTTTTTCTTCAATGGTGTGGTAACGTGAGGAATATTTTTTTCCAAATTCTTTTTCAGAAATATTTTGCTCAAAAAGAACGAAATTATTAGATAGCTGAGTAAGAAAGCAGAAAGAAAATTCTCCTAACATATAGGTTTATTGAATAGACTTTTATAGGAAGTTTTTGAAATATTCGATCTTGAAATAATTTCTTTTATAGTAAGTTCACATTGCAATAACTTGATCCTGATCGATCAATATAAGAAGTAAAATTTCAGATAATTCTTTTATTCACAGCCATATCTATACAGAAGAACAATTTGTTATAATCTAGGTTAAATATTTGCTATTTAAACAAAAGTCGAATGTTGAAGGTTTATAGTGAAAAGAGTTCCTTGAAAGACTTATCCGCCAATTCGGAGAAAAACACAATAAGATTCTAACAGAGAGTTTATCAGATTGGCTACTCTTGTGTGGAGCGTAAATAGTACCGCAGTCCGTAACCCAAAAAAGTCTCTTCCTTCTTCAAAGAAAGATCCGCTCTTCATCTATGTCAAAAACTCTGCCTCCTCAATTTGTATACGTCCACGTCAGCTTTCCATCGGCAAATCGTTCAGTAAAACTTTCCCTCATTTGTGGCTACAGATTAGTAGGGTAACTGCCCATCAAGGACGCGTCTTAGTAATTGACAGCTCTGGAACAAGTGTCAATGATATTCCTTCACAAAGAGACCTCCCAGCATCCAGATGTTTGACATTACTTTCCTTTGAAGATGCGACAGTCTCTTCCCAAACAAGATCCGTCAGGTTCTTCCCTACTTATTTTAATGCTTCAAAAAATCTCAAACCAAAGCAACATCTTGTTCTAACATAATAATAGGTTATTTTTATGTAGACGATCACAAAAACACCAAAATATAGTATTTAGTGATGATGAAATAAATGTGTTATTTAGATGAATAAATCATAAAATAGTTTACCTCTTAATTTAGGTAATAAAACTATTTATGAATAAATTTAATAGTTTTACAAATTCTAATAATTAATTATATTCCAATGATTTTTATGAGTTTGAAATACCCTGTTTTGCATTGAAATTTCAAAATTTAGAATAAATTTTCAGCATGTTAACGAAATTTTTCGATTACTGTACTTAGTTGAATATCTGAATATTTTTAATTCTTATTTCCACAAAATTTCTTGCAATTCCTCCAGGTGGCTTAGTGGTAAGATCTCGGCTTCGGAATCGCTGGGTTGCAGGTTCGAGGCTCTATTCCACCGAAGAACCTCCGTGTAAGCCAGTCTGGTGCACGTTAAAACAGTCGGGGCCAAACATCCCATGTAGAAGTTTGGCGGGAGGGGAGTGCCAGATCGGGTGTCGGCCTCGTCATCTGACCTAGGTTTAATATTACGAGGTCAGTACCAAAAAGTCAATCGGGTGCTTCAAAACGGGACGTTAATATAACTGAATTAAAATAAGCCATCTATTATTCAAAGAATGGCAATATGTGCTAAGTGCATGTTTTATCCATTCTTAAGAGGAAAATCCCAAATATTGCTGCAATTAAATATATGAAACAGTTTTTGTCTGGGTACAAAATAAAAGGGTTATTTCAACTAATTCAGTAGTGAAATCAAGCTACTGATGATATTATTAAATTAGCTTTCAATAATTTTACTTAAGTGTATGCTCGATTTTTCCTAATAGAATTTATTGAGATTTCATCTACAAAATGCTCTGAATATTAGCTTACTGAATCTATTTTGCCATCGTTCCATTCAAAAATCGTGGCAGGAAACATTAATGTGTCAATTTAAATACCATTTATTCTTATCATAAAAAATGTTTAAAAATAATTTATCATCAAGAACACCAATTTCTTGTCATTTTTATGGTGTACAAGTGAATTCCTTTTATTAAATGTGTTACCGATTTTTTTTAAGTCTTTACATCTCTTAAACGATCATATCTTCATATATTCCACTTTCCAATATAATTTATCGAAAACTTATTAGTTTTTGCCCATTTAATATCTATTTGTCAGTCTGTAGACTTGGTTCCTTTTATCCACTAGATTGAATCATTAATCACCTGTTAACAAACACCTCAAAGAGCAATTACACTCTTAGATATTTTCTCAAATTCTTCCTTTTAACTTGTATATCTAAATTTATATAACTTTCTGATTTTGAATCCGTTTATCCTTTGGAATTTCAATACATTTAAAAAAAACATTAAGTAATGTAAACAAAATAAAACCTACAAATAAAAAAAAGTTAAAATTTTTTAGTCATTCTGAAAAAAATATGCTTGATTTTGTGATGTCCATTTAGAAGAACAAATTATGAATAGATGTCAGTAAAAGATGTTTTTAAAGGGCAAAAATAGTTAAAATGTTTTCTAGATTAAAATCTATACTTATTGAAAGGAATTATTTCTTTCCGAATTTATGCAGTGTAGTGAATTAAATATTTTAAATGTAATGTTTACATGTGTACATCGTATGCTATTCAATGTTTTTCTTTATACGTTTTATGAAACTATACATATTATGAACTGAATCAATTCATATTATTAATAGTTCAGTTATAGTATATATGCTGATCCAGAAGTATGAAAAATGACCTTTTTGAAAAAAAAATTCTATTTTTATATACGGCTATATTTTTGGATAAAACATATTCATGGGAACTATGTTATTTAAAGGATAGATGCATTGAAAATAATATGTAGGGAAACATATATAATGCATTTATTTTTATGTCTACATCAAAAATTCGAAATACTCCAATAATTTATTTCAAGGGCTCTTTTTTCCCAATACAATGTAACTTTCGGAGAGAAAAATTATTGTATGTGTAAATTTCCCTGTGATAGCTGGTAATATTTCAATTATATGATATCTTTATCTTTATTAAGAGGGATATTTTGTCATGTTATTAAATATTTGCAAATCTACATCTCTTGATTAGTTTATTTTTATTTAAAAATAATGCTTTCAGAAACAAACAAAAAAATGAATGTCTTCTAGTTCCAAATTTCAGATACTAGATTTAAATACAAAATGCTTTAAACATGGATAAATATATGTAGCGCTGTGTAGAAGTGACACGCCAAATAATTCCGATATCTACTCTGGTAAGAGAACAGCAAAAATATTTTATATGCATACATAAGTATTGTGGAATTAAATACATAAGAAACGGGCTCTTTCTCTTTTCAGTCTTATCTATTTAACCATACTGAGATACAGCAATGTGTGACTGTATACAGCTAGTTATTTGTATCATATATTAGTATTTTATTTCATGTTTGTTTAGTTAGAATTAATGAAAATATCTTCACTGAATGAGATAATTTTCTATGATACGGAATTCCATCGACCAAGAAAATAATTTTAAAATTTGAATTAAAAAATTAAAAATTTATTTATTGAATAAAAAACTAAAGATTTCAGATTTAGAACAAACATAGAAAATGAAAAATTAAAGGCACAATTGTCTTTAAAGATTTTTTTTAATCAAATCGGTTTCTTTTGTGGTTAATTTTCCATTAAATATAATTACTAAATATAAATATTAAATATAATAATTGATTTTGTACATAAATTATCCATACACTTAAAAGTACTGCTCCTCATATGCCGGACTCCTGGCATAGGCGTCCTCCTCCTGATCGGGGCTGTAGTGCCGGTTGCTCATTTCCTTTGTACTATCTTTGAGGTATGTGATTGTGCATCCGTTTAAGAAAAGCTTGTGCAAGCTAATATGATACTATATGCAAGCTAATATGATACTATATGCAAGCTAATATGATACTATATGCAAGCTAATAGTCTATCCAGATAAGTATGGAGGAGTGTAAGTCTATCTAGATAAATATGGATGACGCATGGAGGAGATAAGTCTAGTTGGCCCTAGCTGGCAGTACTGAAAAAAAAAAGGAGGCGCTTACTTGGTTTAAATCACTGGCAGATATTCCCAGTGGGCTTATAATAGGTCATTAGTCATACAGAGCAAACTTCATGTAATGATTATGATTCATAACCAAATTCAATCCATCTGTTAATAAAGGGAAATTTCGTAAAAGTTCACTGTGAGAGTAGATATACATTTTAACCAATCCTCAATTTTATTTAAAAATATTCAAATAAGATAAGCTAATTTTTATCTTGAATAAACTTTCCTCTACTGAAGAGTATAAAATTCATTGAAAATTGACAAATTCTTATTTATTTCTGAATGCATTTCTTTAATCCAAGATACGGAATAAAAATATTTCCCTTTTTGGGTTTCGAGTAAATCATTTTTTTCTCTTAAAATCCATTTCCATGAATCTAAATTAAAACTTCAGATGCGAATCTTTCTTTACTTTCTTCATACTGGTAGATTTTTTCTCTGCTTTTTCTGTATCACTTTCAACAGTAATTGAATAAAAGTCTTTGTGGTAGTGAATATATATTGGTGTTGAATATTTATGACTGATCAAGCTTTACGTTTCAATTTTCCAATAGAGGTGATGTCCCTCCACTTTTTTTTAAAAAAAGAAGATCATCATTTCTGTCGGATCTATCCCAATGCAGTTCGGAGAAAAGGAAAAAGTATATATATATATATATAAATATTGTTTGATTTGTAAAATGAAAAAAGAATGCCATTTCAAAAGTTTATTAAATATTTCAATGAATATGAAGTTTGAAAGCTCAAAAAAACTAAAATCACGCTTAATATTTTCTTCAGTCCTATGAATAGAATTAAAATTATATTTTCATTGTCTACACATCATTTTTAATGAAGAATTATATTTAAATTTCATTAAACTTCACTTCATTTCACAAAATTAAATCCCTTCTTTTCTAAATTTTATAATTATTTTAGAAAGAGCTAAAATTCTCTCAGGGATGTAAAATGCAACAACATTAAAAAAAGAAATTAAAGAAAAAAAAAAACTGCAGAATTTCTATAAAAATCAAAATAAATATTGAATAAATTGTTCGTAATTTATTTTTATTTTACTTGATCATGTATATTTGATGTCTCTAAAAATACATGATATAGTTAAATGGCTAAAGCAAACTAAAATTTAAAAACAACATAATTCAAAAAATAATTTCTGTTATATTAGACACTATCAAAGAATTAAAGATAAAAAATTACAATTTCATTGTCTAACTTCTGATAGATTTATAATATACATTTCAATGACTAATTTCTGTTAAATTGATAATTTGCGTTTCAAAGAATAATTTCTGTTAGACTCATAATTTGCATTCAAGAATTTTTATATAGACTTGTATTGCAATGACTTATAATTGTGAACTGATTCAAATTCAGAACATTAGCATCAAAATATTTAACCTGGTATGTAATGCTAGAATAAATGCATGTGAGAATTTTATATCTCAAATATGAGTTAGCATTGGCATGCATTATATCCTGAAACTGTTTAAAGGAATTTAAAACCCGGATGTCAAAGGATTTCTAAAAAATTCATTATAGTATTGTCACACTAAGAAACCCAATTCAACTCATAACAAAGTGGATATAATGTTTAACAAAGATTTGAATGATTTGATGCAGTAATGCATTGATCCTGACCGATCAAATAAAAAAGTAGAATTTCAGATAATTCACTTATTTACAGCCTTATATGTACATAAGAACAATTTGTTCTAATCCAGATTAAAATATTTGGTATTTACAACAAATATTTTTTACATATATTTATTTACAATTTTTGGTATTTTGTAAGTTGATAATATTTGCATAACAGTCGAAGATTCAAGGTATATCTTCAAATCAGTTCTCTATCATTTCGGAGAAATAACACCACAAGAAACTAACAAGTGGTTAATTAAAATCAAAAAGTGGCGCGTAATTCAGCAGTCCGCAACCCAAAAAAGTTTTTATCCGCTCTCTTTAAAAACACCCGCATTTTATTTCTATCCAATCGCCGCCTTCGATGTCACATTGGCACACTTGAGCTCTCTATCGCCACATAGTTGTTCAACAAAATGCCCCCCCCCTAGTGGTCACAAGTCGATAGTAGGAATGCCCGTTAATGATGCGTCCTTCAAACTGACTGTTCAGGAACACGTGTTTATAATTGTCCCTTCACAATGGTAAACATTTAGTGTCCAGATAGTTTGACACTCTTTCCCTTTGAGGGCGCAATAAATTTTTCTTAAAGATGAAAATCCACATATGGTTTTTCAACTAGATATAACTAATATCCAGATGCGATGGCTTCTGGGTTAAAGAAGATACCCTGTCTGGTAATCTGGAGGCATTTGCTCATGGAGGGTTTAACAGGTAGTGACACAGCTGGCTGGAAATGCCGATCATCAGAAATGGGAAAGGGAAAAGTCACAATACAAACGTATTTTGTAATTTGAGACTCTTCACCTTGGAATATTAGGCCACGGTTGCCTATTGGTAAGGTCTCGTTTTGAGTCCAGGAGGGCTTTCGGCCTATTCCACGAAAAATTGGCGCATGATGGGTTTGTGCTGGAACTTGAGGGTCTGATGCATAAATCCCTCTGGGACAAATATTCACAGGTTATTGGGGTGTGGAAGTTTGTTGAAGGGATTCTAGCTCATGTATCGTCCTCGTCATCTGAAAGAGGTTCAAAATTACGAAGTTCATCCCAAAAAGTCTCTGGTGTAGATTTAAAACATGCCATTAGCTAGACTAAATATGGGAATATCTTCATCGAAAGGTTGAATAAAATTTCTTTTTTTCAAAAATAAGCAAAATATATTAGCACTTTTGACAGAAAAGCTTAAAAAATTCTTATTGCTCAATTCTTTTACAACGGTAAAAAAAAATTGCTCTTTTTAATGACAAATAATTTTATTACGATAAAATTTCTTCTTGGAATTTTGAAATGTTTTGAAGTAATTTTTTGATTTGTTGTGCTCTCGACAAAGCTTTATTTTTTTCAATGCAGTTCAAATCATTTTCTTCCTTCTATTAAATATTTGATTATGTGATTTTGTAGATAAGGAGGGTGTGCTCTTCCCATTTTTTTATGCAGTTTTTAGCGAAATTAATGCGCATCAGATTATTGCATTTTTAATTGCTTTACTATGTCATGAGATTTTGAGTCGTTTAAAGTGATTCATGGAAACAGTAAACGGAATAGATTTAAAGCTATTAAAATAAATGCATATTAAAAATGGAAGAGGGTTTTTGTTCAAAATTGTTTATCAGTGGGAATTAGGAGCATCATGTGCAAACAGATGAAGAAGAAAATAATTATTCACCTAACTATTCCATTGAAAATAGATAATGATTTAAAACTGTTAAAAAATATTTCATTTGCATCGATCATCACATGTGTTTTTGTAATTTTACACATAAATTCAAGAAAAAGTTTCAATTTCCTTTTAAAAATCTCAAAATCTTCACGTTTTTGTTGCAATAAGCAGAGTTTTCAATAAAATTATAAAAACTTGCCTAATATATGAAAAATATTATTAGAAAATTATGTTAATTTCTAAAATTTCACCTTGGGTTACCTATAAACACACTTATAATTAATAAATCGCTTGCCGATATGACTTTGTCATAATATACTGAAGATTATCTTCCAACTTTTGGAAATTTCTTGCAGGCATTTCCTGCTCTTTTCGTAAAAGAAAATTTGGAATGTTTAGAGCCACTGCTTTGTAGTGAGCCAAGAATGTAACAAAGATATAATGCGAATTGTTATAGATGGTTCAATAGAAAACATAAAATATTAGATTATTTACTTTAATCAATTTGCTATTTTCAATTAATTCCAAAGTATGCTATAAAATAAACGCAACCGATATATTTGTCCAATCATTTATAATTGGATTCAAAACCTTTATAATTCCAATTTTCTTCTTTTTTGAATTTATTATATTTTATTAATTAAATGTTATAAAATATAATATCACTTTTAATTTCCTGCGTTACTCATGGATGAAATTTTGTATGAAATGAATTAAGCTATCGAACATTTTTGCATGATCTTATTCATATCGCTTTCATCTTGCCAGCCTTTTTCGTGAAGAAAGTTTTTCAAGATATTTTATCCTCTTGGCAGATGTCTTACATCTGATATGTTGATACTACAGGCCAGCTTTCGATTTTCCGATAATATCTTCTCCTTTTACCCTGCGACAGATCTCTCCACGTAGATAGTCTATTCAAAATATTCTATTAATTTCATTTTATAAACAATTCTATTTTTATTAAATAAATACGGGCGACAACATTAATGCTACAATCGTTTATTATTATTATTATTATTTGAGATGTATTCAGGACCTATATGGCCTTTTTTATTATTCCATCATTCACTTGAAATTCAATTCAGTGGATTTTATTAAAATAAAGAAGGATATAAAATACTAGAACAAAAATTCTTATTAGTAAAAAATATATATCATTATTTTAAGAAATCATGCAATTATTTAATATTTTTGAATCGTTTTTTTAAAAATAATTCATCATATAAGTGATAATTTTCAATGTAGATGGACATCGACCAATATACAATTAGTAATTTTTCTTTTGAAAATTCAGAGAGATTAAACTTGTTAAAGTAAAACAAAATTGGAAAAATGGTTTAAGGCACAACAATAGGTATTTCTTTTTTTAAATTACAATTATTGTTTTGAAATCAATTATAACAGTAAGCATTTAATATTTTTCTACGTTAATGACGTTTTATTTATTACATATTTATTGATTAAAACATGTCTTTTATCAAAAGTAATGATATTTTGTAAAGTGTTATCTGAAATTTTTAATAAAAAAATAGGAAAAACTAAGTTAGGAAATGCTGGAATTTTGAAACTTGTTATAATATTTAATTGGTTTCCTTTTACTCTAAAAATATATATGTTTGAAATAATACAATATTTTAAAAAAAAATTACAATTGAATGATGGTGAGCTCTATTTTTGTATTTCTAAGTGATTATTTTATATTTTAAAATTATGATGAGGAGAATATCTCCCTTTGAGAATGTATTGACATAATGCAAAAACGTGCACAAGCGAATGCAAATAAATTCATTGTTGTAAATAAAGTCATGTTATTTTCAGTTGTTTAAAGATTTTTTTCAAAGGAAGTCTCTAATTTTTTAAAAAAAAATGTATGAAAATGCTAACTTTATTTTTCCTAAAATTTAAAATTTTGTAATTATGATAAATATATTATAAAGATAATAGTTACTATAGACTGATTTAAAAAAGGAAAGCAACCATCAGCGTAACCAGTTCTAGATAATCCTAAATTTCAGTTAATTAAATAAGAAATCAAAATAATTAAGATATAACTAAATAATTCACCATAAAACGAATTGGCTTTTGATTTAGCGAATGTCAAAATGGGTTTAATAGATAAATAACAATAAAAATGTTACAGATTAGAAATTTTTATGTGTATTCAACTAATAATAATACTCATGTCCTTGCAATTATTTTAAAGTAATTTACTTCAATGTAACCGGAATAACATATTGGTATCATTTCGAAATTTTTTGATTTGTTAAAAGAGAATCTGAAATAAATAAATAATTATAAATACTATATGCCACTCAAGAATAAGTACTCACAAATGTTATACTTCGTTCTCATATTTTTCGAGTTTAAATTAAAAAATATATAACATAAGTATCAAAGAAGCAGCAACGTGATTTATTCATTGCTTATGATAAGATATATGTGAACTATTATGGTGAGCATTAACTAGATTTTGTAACTTAAGCTATTATTAATGTTATGATGACACTTTAATAAAGAACAAATTAAAACTAATTTAATTTTACATTTTTGAAGAACTGAATAACCTTGGCATCTGAAAGACATTAAGCAACAATGCAGATTTTTAATTTCTGAACCAAAATGCATGTAAATTAGGAATATATTATTTTATAATTATATCACATATATAATATAATGATTATTTTTTCCATAATACCATATACAATATTTTTTATATTAATTCATATTAAACCTAAGAACTGTAAAATTTTTGATTCCTCAATGTATGTTATTTAATATTTTGGAAGCGTTTCGAGGCATATCTTTGTAGAGATCATGTTATTACATTAGGTTTCAGCTAGTTAATTTCATGATTTTAAATTTTTAACTTTTGTCTTGCGACGAAAATTAAATTTTTTGCACCTGATAGTTGCAAAATATGAATAATTTCCTTCAACTATATCAAATCATAAAAATGGAGCTAGCCGTATACGAAACTAACATTTTTTATGCTTTTGAACTTATAATTTATTTAAATTATATGAGATATTAATTTTTATAGAACGTGATTTGCTGGCAATAATTCATTTAATGTACTGATCTCTTTCTAAATGCGTTTTTAAGAACTGATTTTTAAATTCCCATCATAAAATTTTCAAGAATGTAAAACTCATCCCTTTATAAGTTAACTGTACAATAAATATAATGATAGAACATAATGCTGAAAGTTCTAAAATAAAAACTCAATTATTTTTTTTAATATTGCTAACAGTTTCAATACTCTTAAGTGATTTTATTAGACATAGATATATTAAATTTATATACCATTAAATCTTTTTATAAGTAATAAAATTTTTATTATTACATGAAATTATCATCTGCATTTCTGTATTGGCAAATTAAATTTTTTTTTTCAATCATCTTCGGTTTTATTTCTTTGAATTTTCTTATTTATGCTCCTTCCTTTCCGTAATTAACTTTTTCTTTTACCTCTTTCTTAACTACTCTGCAGAGATCCAGGCAAAAAGCTTTCTTCGAATTTTCTCAGAACTAATAGGGATCTAAACATACACCAGGACGATTACAGAATTGAGATAATTACTAAAGTACAGGATTTGAACCATGCCATATATGTGCCATGGATAAAATAGCAGGATATATCCAAAACTCTTTTAATTTCCTTATTCCCTTTTTTTAATGATTGAAATGATTGGTACTGTGCATATAAAATAGTTAGGTAGTAAAGAAGATTTCAAAATTGATATACTACAAGAGTAGATTATTTATTAGTTCTTTTTTTCCTATTCGTAGTGATCATAATCATTCGCTAATAAAATAAAAGTCTTGAAGTTTCTGTATCACCATTTAAAGGAAACGTTCTTTGTTTTAATAACTGTTCCTGAAATTGTCTATTGGCTTAATGGTTTATGCATTTTGAAAATGTAAATTGACATCGATAGAATGGAATAAGTAGTATCGAATTTTATTTACATTCAAGATTGATTAATTGTTTCATAATATTTTATCTACTGTTATTTGAATAAAAAATCCTCAATGTCTTTGTGCCTTATATTTATGCTTCGGATATTTGCAACATTTCTGGACAATGTATTTGGATAATATTTATTTTAAATGTTCGTATTATGCATTTTTTACTAAAACTAATAGTAATTTAATTTTATTCTTATTATGAATTGCGCTGTCATATTTTTAAAGATTTTATTTGTAACCCATTAATAAATCAATACTTAATACAAAATAAAAAGATGAAATGAAATGAATAATGATTTTTACTATCTCTACCAGGTGTGAGAGGGGAATAATCCCTTGAGATTTTTAAATACATATAAACCAGAAACAATTCAAAAATACCCAGTCTATTTTAGAAATAACTTCCATTGGGGTTTAAAACTTACTAGGATATTTACGAGGATATTTTTTGTGGGTTTACAGTCTTTTTGACTGTTAAATAATCCAGAGATAAATAAAGACTTTTTTCTCTTGACTTGTGTTTATTAAAGGTTTTACTTACAGTAGGTGTGCTTATTTTAAGTATGAAATCAATTTCCATACTTGAAATAATAACAAATATCCCAGACTATGTGGATTACTTTTACTATCCACTTTATGGATTACTTTTTATTAAATTGTGAAGTATTTAGTTTTAAACACCATTTTCATTTCAAATAAATGAATAACATGTGTAGTATTTTTGCTTTCATAGGAAATAATGGAAGTATAAATGTAATATCACCTTATCCCAAGTAGCACAGAATGTTAACAACACTGTACAATAATATGGGATATTATATTACAATATAAAATATTGAATAGTATTATGAAAAACATCGTGAATATTGTTTAATATTCACGATAATATTCAGAACAGTATACGTGTTCTACTGCAGCACCATCACTAGGGAGAAGATTAAGCTTCATGAATATGAATGAACAGTTTGATGAAAATAATATAAAATAAAACTTTTTTACTAACTGTTGGGGAAATGTGAAATTAACCTAGCGTCTTGTGTCAATGTAATAGTAGAGTTTAACGACAACAATTAGACACGTTCCAAAGGATCTACGTTCTTCAATGGATACCAACACACGTCGACCTCATTAGCAATGAGAAAACTGATATCCTTCCGAAGCGGGCCCGAGATAACACTCAATTCTCCAGCAGCTTGTCCCTCTATGATGCTGATGTAATAGCCAGTTGGAGACTTCTTCATGCTTCTTCTCAGAAGCACTCCACTGCTTGCTCTAAACTGTAACCCTGCTATCTCCCCAATCATAGGCAGATTGAGGACTATACACATCAAGTGTATGATAATATCTCCTGATGGCCGTTGAAACTACAGGAGTTGTCCTCACTGCACAAACACCGAACTTTGACCCTACCACATCTTTTATTCCCCTGCCATACTGGCGAAGCTCTTTAGGATCCATCTCGATTCCCCGCACCAACTCCTCCATTCCACGGAAGTTACAGATGTGGTCAGAGCTGTCTTGAACACTGCACTACTTTACTGGACAAGACAACAACAATAAAAATAAATGGTCGATAAGAGATAACATGATTATACTAAGAAATAATTCAATTCGTGAATTCTTAATCAGATTAGTTAGAATAAGTTTGCATCAATTGCAAATAAAACGAACTTTAATTGAACTTATTATGAAGTTTCTTGATACGGATAACACTTTCTTTCCTTACTAAAGAAAAAGTCCTTGAAAAAAATGAAAGAGGTACTTGAAACAAAACGCCTAATAAGTTCTCATTCAGCCTGTTCATAAATAGTTCTCATTTTTGGAAATTCTATTAATAAGACAAACCAAAATACATAGATCACATTTCACTTAATTGACAAGACATATTATTCAGCAGCTATAGGGATAATCATTATTCAGCAAAATTAATATATTCTCAGACCTAAGTTATAACATAAAATTAATTCATAAGAATTCAGAGAATGTATAATTTGGAAATCAAGTTATAATTTTAGCTGGCGATAAATCTCCAGATGTGATAACTTTCTACATTATTTTCAAATAACCTATTTTAATTATTAAAACTAACCCTGAAAAAAATTATCGATTAAACAAACTATATTTTAACCGGTTTGTTTTATTATTAAAAACCGTCAATAACATTATTTTTAAACAACAATAACCTATACAGTGAAAGTCGACTCCAAAATAAAACTACATTAGCAGACAAAAATAGAATCCAAAATAAAATTACATTAACATCCAAAATAAAATTACATTAACAGACGATAGATATTTTAACAGCTATACTGTGTCAGCCGACTAAAAAATAAAACTACATTAACAAGCGATAGATATTTCAAGATATATACTATGAAAGCCGACTACAAAATAATAAAGGGGATAAATCACCAATTTATTGGCTACCTATTTTGAGGCTTCAACAATCCGATGCTTTCACATTTTGAGACTCCGCAAACCTCAATCGAAAACTATATCATGTCTCACGTGCTAACAAAGAGCAATTACATTTGTTAGAAAAAGAAATTTACTTTGAAAGAAATTTTGTAATAGAACAAAATAACTACATTTTATTACTACAATTAAACTGTATTTTTAATTACATTATATTTTTACTATTTATTTGTAATAATCGAGCCATTGTAAATAATGTTAATTCTGCGATTTTAGAGGTTGCAAAGCTCAATATGAATATTAGCATAATATATAAATATTCATATTGAACTTTCCTTTATCAATAAGAAAATATCCTGAATGCACATTCAAAGATATTACGTAGGTGTCTCAAAAATTTGAAACCACGGGGAAGTTTCTTTCCTTTTTCATTAGTTGAAATGATTGAATTCCCATGGCACATTCTCTGTATGTTTTTGGATGTTTAACCAGATGAGTTTGGCTGATATTAAGATTTTATGAGAACTTTCAAATAAGCTCGCGAATGCTCAAGAGTATATTTACTTAATGGTCATTAGCAAAGTGGTATCGTCTTTTGTATGTCAACCCGAAAAAAACACGGGATGTCTTTGTAGTAGTTCTTGAGGGCATGAATTTTTTTTTTAACTTTAAAAGAGAAATTTGGACATCCTCGTATTCTGAGATAACTCAACAACATCTAAATATTTAGTGGTTTAATATTAATAATCAGTTTTATTTCAAAATTTGTTAGAGATTAAGAGCACAGATGTTAAGTAAATAATATGTGTTAATAACTGACACTTTTCAAATATTTCAGAAAAAAATCGTTAAAAAAATTTCATGAGTTTTATAATGTAGGTGATATATTTCTTTGAAGACAAATGGTCGTTCATTAATTATTAGAAACATAATTATTCAAGTTCAAGTCTATTATCACTGCACGTAATAAAGTATTAAATTATACTTTTAAGAAATTAGTTACTTTTGAAAACGAAGCTTCACTGATTCGTTTTCAATGCTTTGCAGCAGAATTTTTTCCAACATAATATGAAATATTTTATGTTGATTTTATGCAAAATTTATCCTCATAAGATACAAATTTATCCTTAGAAACTTAAAAGGTTTAAAACAAAGAGAAGCAATATTTGCAACAGGGAATTGTTATTATTTTGTCAAAACTATTTTGAATTATAATTTGACATTAGTAATATGTATCTATCTTTTTTTATAATGTTGTTTCATTACTGAAAAAGTAAATCAAGTAAAATTATCTTCAAATTATTCTTTTATTGGTGAGTCGAAAATTATGCATTTAATTATTTTCTCTTTTTTTACCATCATTATAAATGTGATTATCTTTTAAAACTTTTTCTTAAAATTTCCAATAAGTTGGGGATGAAATTAAGATTTAATGAATCGATTGATCAATAATTAAATAATGGAAATAAAATTTTCTCTAATTTCATTATACTATCCTTTATTGAAAAAAAACTATTATGTTTTTTGAAGTATATGATTGTCTTTATTTTTACGATAATCAACTAAAATATCCTGTAAGGTGTCAAATTACTTTTTTCTACCGGATTCAGAAGATAGAATAATTGCATTTACTCTGAACTATCCCAAAGATGACAACTCCCCTTTTTTAGCTTCATATACACCAGATGTGGTATGATAAATGAGAGAAACCTTCATACTTTACATGTCCTTCAAACAAATCCAGATCCTTTGGCCAAGGGGCAATATGAAGAGGACAGAAAGTCTCATTTATCATTATAGCCGCAGCATTCCCTGTTATAGATTCCTATTCCTCAAAAGCGTATTGATGGGTCTCTGTTTTCTTTGGCTCTGACTGGGTGGTAATGTCGCTGTCAATCCCAGGGATTAAATACAAATGCGAAAATAAATGGAGTAGAAATACTCTTTTGAAACCGGATACAAGATTTAATAGTTAATGTAGCCTGTTTAATATAGTTACATACATGGAATGTGCTTTTATGTTGCTAACATCAAACGTATTTTTCATATTCAATACAATTTGTTGGAATAGGCTTTTTTTTGAAGATTTTATTTTTATGGATCGTTTTCAAAGAAATCTAAAGTAAATTCTGACACTATTTAAGACTTAATTGACATAAAGGATATGTAAATTAGAGGTTTCAGCAATAGCACATCCTCAATTCAGATGTTGTATTATGATATGGTAAATTCTATCTTGCACATAGTTTAGTTTAGTTGTATTAAGACCCAGTACAGAAATTCTAGAAACATTTGTACAGAAATTCTAGAGCTATTTTGGGACTTACCTCGTAATTTTGAGCTGTGGTATGATGAGGAGGAAGACACCTGAGCTGACACCACGCCACACCAACGGAAAGACGTTTGGCTTTGACTATTTTAACGAGCAACATACTCCCTCCGGTCTTAATGTGCTATTAAAAACAATTAATTTTTTGAAATATTTGGCATTCTATTTAGAATTCTGTAATTACTGGAGAGGATTAATGAACTTATTTTAAACTTTTAATTGAAAATATTTTAGCTTCATTGCCTTTTTATAGCAAAAAAATTGAAATCATATCATTTATTTCGAATATTTAAACTAAATGAGGGAATTAGGATGATAAAAAACACAATGGATCTAAATATATAAAGCAGAATAAACATTTAATCGTGTATGCAAATAATTTAATTCTAAATTATTGTGAAATTTTAAAAAAAATAGCTTTTTTCTTGTTTTTTTCTAATTTCGTTTCTTTCATACTATTTATCATTCTCTAGAGTATGAATCCATTGTTTAAAGATATAGTATAAGAACCACTTTTTCGTTCAACATTGAAATTAAACTGTAAAAATCTATAAAAGATATCGCGTTTTAATAGTGAATTCTGATACAATTTGTTGTTAAAATTAAATATGCAATTTATACAATAAATCTAAACATTCTTAGTCACATTTTGAGAAACGATGCCTGAAAATAAGTTTTGAAAATTTGTCTCTAGGATCTCAATTTGCATGTAGTCTCTTTTTACAACTAATTCCTTATAATTATAAGCCTTGATCTTAATTTGGAGGACAGGAAAATTGCGTTAAGGATGAAAAATGATACCTTCATATCCTAAGGCGGAATAAAGGTACTGCAGATAAATTACAAAAATGAAATCGATTTATTCTCTTCTATTTAATGCAAGAGCATGAAATACATTGCGAATAAACGATAAAATATATTCAATTATGTATATTGACATAAATTTCTCGTCTATACAGTGTCAGTATCAAACTTGATATTAGTAATCAATAAAGGAGCATGATTTAATCAGTTTGGTCAATGCATTTGATCACAATTATTGGGAAAGAAAAGCGTAGAAAGTTATTAAAATAAGAAGTGCTGCACTTGCTGTAGTCGTAAATCATGAATAGAAATGTGATTATAGTTTAGATATAATAGATTTTATGAATAAACTGGTTGAAATAACGGTCATTTTTCAGAATTAAAATACCTTCTGATACAATATTTTAATAATAAAACAAATTTTGTACCTATTAACAAAATATTGTTACATATCTGTGGTGCTGCTTCCTAGCATAGCTGTTTCTATCATCGAAAAAAATGATTCACATTACTTTTAATTGGATGCTGCCGGATGCCTGGAGCCAATAATTCCACAGCTTGGCTACGAATTTGGAGACAAAATAAATAATACTCTGAACGTCGAGAATTTTGTCAATTCGTCTGTTAGGAGCTGAGATACTCCTGATTGGTTTAGAAGCATCTAGGAAGATATAAAAGGAAGGCAGTTTCAAGTTGCCAGAAGTAGTCGGAATTGACGAAAAGTGACGAATCTCCGTAAGGAAAGCGTTGCAGCGGTGGAGTCGAGCTGGTGCTGAACTGAGCTACATACCTTTTGTCTATTGTGGAAGCTACAATGAGTCCTATGTGGACTCATTGTGGTAGTTATACAGCTAAACGAGGCACATTGATAAGTTTTAGCCACCTGGAGAGACCGTAGAGTGAAGATCCGAAAATCCCCTTTTCCTACAGAATTCTGTCTGACCGCTTTGTGTGCTGCGGACTTTGTTACTACAGGATTTCTACTTGCGGGCAACTGTCTGTTGTAGTGTGCTTCTGTGTGTTCACCTTCACTGTATATAGTTGTCTGCTAATATTTGTCCTCTTTTTGCTATTATGCCTTTGCATAAATAAACGTCGCCGTTGTCTCTACTAAAGGACTGTTTATTGCTTTTATCTTACATCACCCAACCTTGTGTACATGTTTGTGGACTACTGTCTGCTGAAGAGTACTGCTGTGTTCTGTCCTGTATGTTCATCTTCGTTGTATATATTTGTGCTGTCCTGTCTTCATGTAAATAAACGTCGCCGTAGTTTTTCTTCTGAAGCCTACAGATTATTTTCCCAAATCATACACCAAATGCACTCAACGAGCCCGACGGATAGGAAATCTGTAGCAATGTGTATATTGAACCTGCATAGTTTTCAGAGTGTCAACTCAACCATCGAATTTTGAAATGGGAACGCCATCCTGTCTTCTCATGCACAACCATATCAATTGAAAGACGCTCTTTATAAGAGGATCTGCTTTCTCCTAAGCATGCGGTGGCCCGCGCATGCTGCGATCTAGATCGGTGACTCCAATCACACCCCTAGATGCTTCGCTACGTTTTCCCATAGCGGCATATTCAAATCTGTTAACTATTAAGGTTTTGCGACGTTTCGTACCTTTTCATTTGAACACCTCAGGCTTAAGCTACGCATATGTATTGTTAGAACATTTTCATGAATTATATAATTTTATCATTGTTTTACAGTAAAAAATATTCCCAGAAGTAAAAATATGGTCTTTTGTTAATTCTTACAATTTTTAGCACTAATTACCTTATCGTAACTGCTTTATTTAGTAATCTTAGCATTCTTTTTTCATTTTTAAATCCAGTTTTCCGGGATTCAGGTAAAGCTTCAGAATGATTACAGTGCTAATTACTAACAGGCAGAAGTTGAAATTGATTAGGTTTGTGCTAGAGGGCGAGTATCGTAACAATGTTATTTCCTATTTCTTTGAATTTATTTTCTGTAAAAACTCCTGAAAGTACCTGTTTAGTGTAACATGAAGTAGCTTGTTAGTAATAGAGTACATTTAATTTTTTATACAGTTATAAGATGATTAGATTTTATTTCAAACTCGGTTTTTTTTATTACAGTTACTTATTTTTCCTTTAGTTTCAAATGAGCATTTTTAAAAATTTCTTCTGAGGAGAAAAAAAAATGTTTGCTTTACTCGTAATATTTCTCAACTGATTTTGTATTGAAAATATTTCTTCAATTTTAATTAAACTCAAAGCGATGTTTTGAATATTCTTTATATAATATTCTTTATAAGTTGATTATTAAAAATGATTAAAGTCTTCTTTATTCTAAATCATTCGTAATGGACCTGTAGAAAACTTATTGCTTTTTGGGACTATAAAATAACAAAAGTAGACAATATGCTCGTTCTTAAAAATTCGTCTTTAATATAGAGCATAATTGTTAAACAAGACGAAAGAAAAACAAAACCCGTCAAATCCTAAATTAGACTTCTCCAGCATTATTCTCTTTTTGTGAATTGTATTAAAGTCACAAAGTAAAAAAAGTAGACCTCTTTTATCTTTATTTATAATCGAGGCAGTTATAAGAATAAATATTAGTTAAATTTATTCTTTTCGGACATTACTTGTAATGTAAGAATATAAATTCATTATTTACACTGTTAATTAAATTGTTTAACCGGAAATATTAGTAACACTATAAAAGAATTATTTAAATAATTTCATCACATTATAAGGGTAAAAGAAAACCGAGTTCAGAGCAATGGAGATATTAATATGATATCAGATATTATAGTGTTCCACTAAGGGATTATGTAAATAAAGAATAAGGACTTAAAGAAAAAGAAATACAACAAATAAAATAATAATACAACAGAAAACCATTCATTTAATTTTATTTTCATCCTTTTTAATTAAGATATTGTAAGTTAAAAAAATTTTATTTTCACCATTTAATTGTTTTACAAAATTATCACGGAAAAAAATTTTCATTTAATTCTTTTATCCTAAGCCTGATTAAATACGTAAAAAGGAAGAATTTCATTGTCTTAATTTAGAAAAGAAAATTGATCAAAGAAACTAATAATATATTTCTTGATTTGGTAATAGAAGTATAAAATTTGTTATAATCAGTAAAAACAATTCCCAAATATTAAAATACACGTTAGTCTATTCAACTGATAATTTTCTTGAATTTTACTGAAATTTAAAAAGGGAGGGTAACATTACAACATATGAATATAGAAAAATAAAAAAGTATTACGAAATTTTGTTAAAATTACAAAAATTAATTTTATTTGTGATCTAATTAAAAATGAAAAAGATTTCATAAAATTCCGAATGAATGCTAATATTGCTAATTTAGTCAATTCATTCATTTAATTCAAAAAAAGTTTTTCGCAAACTAAATATAATTTTCCTTATATTCGTTAAATTTTAAAGTAATCAAATTAGAAATGATTGTAGTTTTACTTGTCATAATTTCATTGCATTATAAGCACAAACTCCTTACTACCATGTCTTATGATATACAATATAATAAATCTTATATTACTGAATAGAAATTAAGAACACGAAAGTATCAATAAAAAAAAATTAGTCTTCTGAGCTACACTTTAGCAGTTACCAGATAGATTTTCATACTTATTCATCAACCGGGTTTTCATATTTATAAGAAATATTGACATTAATTATTGAAGTTATATTTAATTGCAAAAGCTACTAAAGTTTGAAACAGACAAGAACGTGCTATATTTATATGTATTTATTGATATTTTAAGCTTTAAATTGCATTCAGTGTATAATAATTTCTTTCTTGTTTGTTTGAGATAACTAATCAAGGAAACTTTATTTTCATTTAATTCATAATATATTTGATCTCAATAAAAACAAAATTTTGCAATTAATTATTATTCTTGTTAGTTATTTTCCTTTGATGAAAGAAGTTTCATTCTTTATTAAAACATCAAATAATTAATGGAAACTTTTTAAAAATAGACATGCCTAACATGAAATTATTACTCTTTATCGAAAATTCCTCAGAAACAAACCGTCCATGATTTCAATATTATGCATCTAATATTTTTAGTAAAGTTACTTCTTTATCGAAAACAATCAATTTAAAATCATTTTCGGAACACATATATATGCTAGTGTCATAAAAAGTCAACTATTTTTTGCTAACTTCAGTAATATACATCTAATATTTTAAACAACGCTATTTTGTTAAGGAAAAAGTAAGTCAAATCAAAACTATTTTCGAAAATTCACGATTGTTAGCGTTTCTATGTTTAATTCTTTAATTTTTATTCCATTAATAGTTGATGTATTCTATATTGCTGGACTTCCAAATTCTTTTCAAATATAATATTTTGATATAGAAAATAATTTTCTCATAAAAGTATGATTTACAAATATTTTTTCTTAAAATAATAACTAAAAAAATAGTAGTAGAGTGATTAAGGTTACTAACCGAAATACTGCCAACAAATTTCCTTATACTAGAATCACCAGAGTTAATTTTTTTTAAAGAAGTAATATTAAGTGAAAGAAAAATTTTACAAAAATAAAATTGATATAGTCATAAAGTCAACATTTTTTTATTTTATGATGACATAAAATATTCTCAGAATAATTTTTTCGAAAGCTTCTTCGGGAAAAGGGTAAAATATGTATTAACTTCTATCGGCTTATATATGCTTCATTTGCAAGAAGCATTAATTTTCTACCTTTTGTTTTAGTGATAAACTTTTATCTACTTTCAAGTTTTGAAGCAAATATAAAAATGATATAAATACAAGTATTAAAATAAACAGAAAGTTCAAAATATCATGAAAGAATACTTGTAAAAAAATTAAATTTAATGCATTAATTAATTAATTAATATTAATTTTAAAACATTTAATTAAAAGTTGCGAGAAATGTAATATAATAATGGTATTGAATTGATAAGATTTCGAATATTAAATGGGTTAAGAAATTCTTTCTTGGAATGATTTTCTCTGAAGTAAATTTTTTTACGAAGTTTTAGTTACTTTTGTAATTATTGTATTTCAATAACTTTTCATCTCTTAAATTTTGACACTATTTTTTATCTGAAAAGTTATATATATATATATATATATATATATATATATATATATATATATATTATTTTTCTCTCAAATATGATACTCAGGTAAACCCTTTCCACAAAAACAAAATTTAATTAAATTAAATGGCTACCATTAATTAAACTATGAAAATATTTCTTCCTGGCATTATCTGGAAATATTTCTGACAAAAAAAAAACTACTCCTAAGCAAAGCCGTGTTAAAGTGAATAACCTTTCACTAAGTCTGGGTGATCTGTGGGTTCAATTACCATCTTCAGACACTTTAAAAGAAGATAAATTATAGTTTAAAAACCGCTGAAGACTGAATTCCAATTCTAATGTCTAAGATTGTACTACACAAAATTGCTGCCTCTTTTGTGCTTCTTGATTTTGTAAAGAATATTTTTAAAGGATATATACTTAAAAATGAAGCAGAAAGTGGATGTAGCCTGTTGAAGGACCGTACTTTAAAACTTTTTAATGTCGAATAAAAATGATGAAACTCTCTCTCTCTCTCTCTCTCCCTATATATATATATATATATATATATATATATATATATATATATAATATATACACATATATATATGGATCCATTAAAGAATTATCAACCCATCCTTCATTATCATGAACTAACTACTTGTTATTAAGTAGGTAGGAATTCTGCGAAATAAACATCTTTCTCATAAAATGCCTGATCTTCCGTTTATTTTAACAAAACAAAAACTTTAAATGTATCACACTGTACAGTGATAATTCCTCAGAACTGTCTCTAAAAATTCTTCGAAATATTTTTAAGTTACCAAAAAGAAAAATAAGAGCAAACTACATAGATTCTAAGAAATAGAAACGGATATATATGACAGATGATCTTTCTGTGATTTTTCTTCCTTTCTTCTATTTATAGAAGAATAAAAGGATTGAAATACTGTAATGTGAGTCAAATTAAATAATTTATAGTTCTATACTATTGTTTTCTTTAGTGGTAATTAAATAAACAATCTTCGAAAAATCATTAATCAATATGTAAAATATAAAATGATCTTTTCCAAATATATTATTTACTACCGTCCATATTTCGTCAAAAAACAGTGAAATTCCAGTTTTAACATCAGTTTCAAAAATGCATCTCTAAAGTCTCATACAACAAATCGTAATCGTAAATAAGCATTAATTAATAATTTTTTTTCAAAACATTTCTGGTAAAATTGATAATTCCTTTTTTTTTTAATTTTGGATCTGATTTATGGGAAAAAAAACAAGATTTGGTAAAAAAAGAATGCGCAGCAAGAGGATCGCATTTATTTGTTCCTGCTGTTTAAAACTTCTATGGCTAAAAAAAGGCATATGTTTTCTTTACAAAATTTAAAGAATATTATTGGAAGATTTATGTGAGGTAACAAATAATTGAAGCTCAAATTCGTGTAGGCAATAAATAAAGCATAAATGGCAATATTCATGAATATCTTTTAATCGCCTGTATTTATTAGCTGCCTTTATCAGTATTGCATTATTATTATTATATGCGCCCCTTTGAAAGCAGCATTGTCTTTAAAGGATTGACCAACTTTTACCAGCAATGTTTTATTATTATATATGGTTCTTCGACAGCAGGTGCCTTATCAAAAGGTTGATGTAGAACTATGACACCATCACTGTTATTTACATGGAATGAGATTTTCTTCAGAGAAAATTAAACAATTTAATTTTTATAATATTTTCAAAAAAACTTCTCTCGCGTTTACTAACAATTTTGATAAAAGTATTTTCTCTTTTTCCCCAAAGGGTAAATATAACTTCATACTTAAGTGAGAAACACTGAAGTATTTGACCCCTGTTTAAAGATTAATCCATTATGTAACCGTTTTATGATCTCAGAAATTAGAAAATTGCAGTTTGTGTTTATAAAAATATTGTTTTCATTAAATAATGCTACCACGGTTGAAAAATTATCATTGTATATATATAGAGAGAGGTGCGGGGATATAGACTGATAGAGAAATCTCGTGAATGAATCAAACCATTTTAAACTGATTAACAACTTAAATTAATTAAGACAAATAACGACTTAAAAGAATAATTTTCTCACATGATAACTTGAAATTTGGAATTTTGAATTTCATTTTATTTTTATATTTTATTTTGATAGATCCTAAATAATCCTTCAAAATATCCATAGATTAGATTCAATGTAATAAAAGAAATAGATATTCTTCAAACTTTACATGCCTGCAAACTAATTCAACTCCTATAGTTCGGAAGTAAGAAGAAAAGGATAGAAAGTACCATTTATCATTAGAACTACCAAATTTTCTGTTACAGTTTCCTATCCCTCAATAGCTTATTGGATAGTCTTTGTTTCTTTCACTTTGACTCCAGGTAATGTCGCTGTCAATTCCAGGAGTAAGTACAAGTTCGATAATAAATGAGATAGTCAGAAATACTCTTTGAAACAGGAAACTAGTAGTTTTATTGGCTAGCGACACTTGGTGTAAATGGCTACACTTATAAATTGCGTGTCATTTCTAGAAATATCAATACAAATTTTTCATATGTAATGGAATGTTTCATTTTGTTGCTCTTTTTTCCATGAACCATTTCCAAAAAGAATTGAAGTAATTTTGACTGTACCAAAATTATCTCTCTTTTTTCTATCAAGGGAGAAAATTTTAAGATAAAATCAACTTAAAGGAAAATTTGAATAACTTTTATTTATTAATTGGACATGTTAAACACAGATTATGAAAAATTAATGCGTGCTAATTTGTCTATTTAAAAATATATAGTTTTTTTTTTATTTTAGACTTCTGATTGAAACTAAATTTGAAGGTTTCCTTAATCGGTGACAATAATTTTCTGCAATTTACATTATATGACCTTAAGTTGATGTGATGTGATTTATCTCTTAAGTTATTCTACGAATTTAATGGATATTGCTTTACCTTTGAATATATCGGTCTCAGGAAATCTGAATTATTCTAATAATTTTTATTGCTTATTTTATATAATTCCTTTTATGAATGGTGAATATTATTTTTCGTAGATGTAAATTTTAAATTTTAAATGTCGTAATTGAAACAATTATTTTTAACCACAACTGCTCTTAAGAAGCCCAAGTTGCATACATTTCTTCAATAGTATTAAAAGTAACATGGCTGTAAAGTTTATGACATTCAAATGTTACCAATTAAATCAGATAATCTGATAATAATTTTTTACATAACTCTCAGAATTTTCCTTGAATTTTGAAACAATTTGGGAAATGAAATATTTTGAAAAATAAATGGGAACTATTATTCAAAAAAATTTATTGCTACTAAAATTTAATCTATTGTTTCAGAAAAGAATAATCATAAATTCCAAAGGCAATATCACAAAAAAGGAACTAAAATTTCAAAGTAAATAAATAGTAAAAAATTTAGTAAACTAATTTTAAATTTAATTTACTAAGTTATAAAAATTTAGTTAATTAATCTTTAAATCTACGACGTTGATAGGGGTGTTTCATTTGTATATTGTTGATTGAAAAACTAAGGAGAGTAAAAAAAGGGTATATAAAAAGTAAAAATGAAATCTGTGATCGAATCTATCAAAGAAACATACGTAATAAAAAGGCAACACTGGTAAAAGCAGGTCAATCTTTTCCCTGAAAGAAGCATACACATTATCAATGCAATACTGTTAAAAGCAGGTAAAAAATATATACGATTAAAAGATATTGATGAATAGTTCCTACGTGATCTCAACTTCAATTATTTGTTGCCTTCAAATATTCAAAACCTCTTTACAAAAAACAGGATCAAGTTCTCGCATAATAATAATGTTATGACAATTAATTAAAGGTAAAGATATATACTTCGAGGTAAAAATTATAAATGGGAATCAAATCAAAAATGAATGCGATTCAATTTTTAAATAACAGTTACCGTAAAAATCACAATTAGCTAAAGGAAGATTTTTAGAAGATTTTTCTCGCGTCTCGAATGTTTGGATCCATACATTAATACATTGAAGCAACATTTATTTCTATTGATTTTCCATTTACATTTTAGCATTTTTCATCATTAAAAATTGCTTAATTCCATTGAGAATATAGATTTTTCACAAATAATATGCATTCTTTTCGAACGCAGTAAGGTGTCTAAAGGAATAGAAATGGCGTGAGAAAATGAAACAAGGGAATTGCATTGTGACGACTTCATTGAAAATGCATTGTGAATAGTTCAAAGAAAAAGAAATAGAAAATAAACTTTTATTTTTATCGTATTTACTTTGGAGTGAATTATTTTGATTTTGATTCTTAAGAATATTTTGTTGATTGAAACAAATATTTTTATTCGCTTGTTGTTTCTTATATATATATATATTTCGAAAAATATCTTGTTGGAACTGGTTTATGCTGGAATTTATACATATTTCAAATGAAAATTTACTTCGAATATGGAAGAGTTTTTCACTTTCCAGTTATTTAATTCTATGGACAATGTTTGATTAAAATATGTAATTCGAATTCTGAGTAATTTTAATTATGAAATATATCTATTTTTATAACATAGGAAGAATTTCACAATATTAATAAATAATTCCAATTGAATCTGACTGTGAACCTTTTTAAGAACATTTTAATTTATGCAACGTCATAATATTAAATAACAGATTTAGGAATGTATTAATTACAACTAAATATTTTATATATTACACTTTTTTAGCGAAATGATATCAAGCGTCAAATATAAAAAAGGCGGTAAAGGCCATGTACGCCTATAAAGTTTATTCATTCTAATAAAAAGGTTACGTATTAATATTAAAAGTATTTGTGATTTTTGAAATAGGCTTTTTATTTTAGAATTTTTCAATTGATCAAATTACAACGTTTCGAATTGAATTTTAAAAGCATTCTTTTAACATAACACCTATAAGTATAATCTATCACTCTTACTTATGATTAAATTTATAACTTTGACACATCAGATAAATCTCAAATTCCAACTTTAATGAGCGCACATTTATATTTAACACAAAGTACTTTCTTAAAAATATCAAAATACACTTTTTAAGGAAAAAGGACTGAATTATATTTATTTATATAAAAAAGGCCTTTCTAATCCTTCTATATTTTATAAAGCTACCTTACTCATAAACATTGTCAGACATATATGCAGGCATACTTGAATGTCAAATATGTCAGAATGCCATGCACATGTATAGTAAATGGAGATGTTAAAGATAAATTTTAATGATTTTAGAAACTCGGAAAGCTATTTTATTATTGAGACATTACTAAATGTCTGACTTGTTATAGAGTTGACTTTCCTCGGGGATCTATTAAGAGACTGTGCAAAATTTGCTATTGATATATAAGAGCATGGAAATATAAACTGACTAGACTCATACAAAAAATAAAACATATCTGTTCCTCTGTATTTTATCACAATATTTGATCATTCTAGTCATATAGTTATCGAAATATATCCATATCACCTAGAAAGATAAATCATATTTATTGGCACATTCATAAGTCATATTTTTTTCGCAATACCATGCTAAGATTTTAGGGCATATAGCCTGCATGCTTCCCTTTAGAATTATGCAAAGGAAACGTGTTTATAATGAAATTCCTTTGATTCGGTTCTTTCTTCAAATTTTTATAGAAAATACAAAATATCGTTCATTTTTAAAAAAGAAATTTTGAGAAACTAAACAAAGTAAAAGCTTAGTGAATGCAATGGCTTTTTGTAATGGCTAAGAAAACAAAAATGTTTCATTTAGAGTTTAAAAATATATATTAATGTTTATTATCTTTTTTGTTTCGGATTTGAAATTTATTTTTTGTTTAGAGTTTTCATTTTAGAAGAAGATTTATCTTCATCTTCTGATCGGAAGAACATTTGAAAATACGTTTTTAGATGTAGAAGAACGGCTTTCAAAATATATCGCTTTTAACTATTTATAAAAATCGATATTACTGTGATATTTGATAAATGTTTTGAAAACGATTTAGTGAATAGTTTTTAGAAAACGAAATAATGAATAAGTTTAAGTAATAATTTTAAAATAAGTTTCTCACACATTTCTAATAGCTTAGAATTTTATTATTGCCTGGTTTTTGGTTAATACATCCAATTAATGTAAGTTCTGGTAAAGCGATTAGCTAAAGCTAATTAGAGGACACAATGTTACATGGAATAACTTCTTCGCACTTTAAAATCCCCCTTATCGAATATATATATATATTCGATAAGGGGGATTT